>JBAMBJ010004274.1:0-142321 GCA_037043495.1 Drosophila recens
TTTTTTATTAATTCTGATTTATTTTATTTTTCATTATTAAATTTGATTAGCAATGATTCATTTTATTTATTTTTTTACTTTATTTTTTATTTGCTTTTATGAAATCTATTGCATTTTCATTTTATTAATTTTGATGTATTGTAGTTTTTGTATACAACGGTGGCCAAAAGTATTTTGGCACCCTTTAAAGTTAGTCCTAGCCAAATTGTGAGCTTACTTCATGGAAAGTTTGGTATCAATGAAAAGGTCTTTTAAATCCCTTTCGAATGATGTAGTACTTTCCTTAACCCATTAAGTACCCATTGAAATTTTTGAATATTTGTAAACGTCAACTTTTTCAACTTTTTTTCTCGATTTTTTTGAAAATGGCGTGCATTTTGCATTTTCAAAAAATTTTAAAAAATACTAGCAAAGAGATATTTGAAAATTTTTTTTGCAGTTACTATTTAAATTGTTTAAAGAAACTTTCTGCATCAAAACATTTTTTTTTAAAAATCGAGAAAAAAAGTTGAAAAAGTTGACGTTTACAAATATTCAAAAATTTCAATGGGTACTCAATGGGTTAAGGAAAGTTCTACATCATTCGAAAGAAATTCAAAAGATCTTTCCATTGATACCAAACATAACAAGAAGTAAGCTCACAATTTGGCTAGAACTAACTTTAAAGGGTGCCAAAATACTTTTGGCCACCGCTGTATTTATATTTTGTATATTTTTAATTATTAAATTTGATTAACAGTTATTTTTTTATATTTTTAATTTGTTTTCTTTAATTAAATTTGATTAAATTTTTTACTATCCAACTTAATTATTAACTGATAATTATTTTTTTAATTGTTCTTTTTATTTTTTTTAAATTGAATAATTTGTATTATTTTTTTTTTATTTTGCTGCATTATATTTTTCATTATTAATTTTGAATAACAATGATTTTTACTTTTATTTATGTTTTTTTAAATTAATTTAATAATTTTGTTCTATTTTTATTTTGATGTACTATATTTTTCATTATTAATTTTGAATAGCAATGATTTTTAATATTATTTTTTTTATAAATTAATTTAATAATTTTTATTTTTTTATTTTGATGTATTATATTTTTCATTATTAATTTTGAATAACAATGATTTTTAATCTTATTTGCTTCAATTTATTTATTTTCTTAATGCTTGGTTACGCCTTGAACAGGTGCCAAGCCATTGGGACCAGTGTCCTGGATTTCGCCTTGTTATGTCATCATTGCGTTCACAAAATATGTTTCTTTTTTGGCTTAGGCTCTTTTCTGACTTCCTCAGACCCCAAACTAACACTTGATTTACCGCTCTTGCTTTCGGACAAGTCGCTGTTTGAATCCACAGAATGAACTTCCTCCACTTCATCTACATTTGGGGCATTCTTCTTTCCAGTCACAGACTCACAGCTCGAAAACGATATTGTGCTTTGATCAGATGGCAAATCGATCTCGGAATTTAAGTCAACAAATTTCTGCAAATCATCCGATAGCGACGAGCAATAAAAATGGTTACGATAATGCATCAATGAGCCAGACTTCACGTTCGAAACCAGAATGTCCTGTAGCTGAGACTTTACCGCATTGCGTGTCTCCTTGTCCGCTTTAGAACTACAAAATTTTGAGAAGAGGACTTCATAGGAAACTGGTTCCAATGTGCTTCGTATGTATTCAATAACTGTTTCTCCAGGAATTTTATTAGACATTTTGGTAAAAAAAAAAACGTAAAAATAAATACGACTTGCTTACTACAAATGTAAAATGATACTAAAAATTATTTGAAAAGTTCGAATACAGAGCAAGTTTAAAATGATTGCTATAGCATGGGTTACTTAAATTTGAATTTTATTATTTATTTTGCTTCTCGAAATGAAAACAATTGTAGTAGGCACAGATTAAACGCAAATGCTAACTTGACAAATATAGTTCGCTTTGATTGTGTGATTTTTTTAAAGGCCGGGTCAGACGAGCAATTTTTCACCGACACTTTTTGTCAAAAAGCTGTCCGTGTCGTGTAACCACACAAAATTTCAAAGCGTTGGTGAAAAACCGGTGGGCGATAATGAGCGAAACGGACACGAAAAAATCTCTTTTTGACAAAAAGTGTCGGCTAAAAAGTGCTCATCTGAAGCGCCCTTAAATAAAATATGTGAATAAAACAAATTTATCCTGTTTTACATTTTTTGATTACAGTTTTCTGTATTAAAAAAAATGCTTTAAGCACAGTGCCATAAAACCGAAATCAGTTGAATTGACATTTATTCGGAAAAATTTAAAATAAACAGATAACTCCACAGCCTCATTTCTGCAACGGAACTCCCGAAACAGAATGCGCACTCGTACACAAATATTCACATACACATTAACAAACAAACACTGCCCATACACAGTTTATTTTGTTCTGGACATTCTGAAACCAGACATAATTATGGATATCAATACCCAGGCACGGATTCATTGAATTTATGACTGCAAAAAAAAATTTTCAAAAATATTTTTTCTAGTATTTTTTATAATTTTTTGAAAATTCTAAATATGACTATTTTAATGGGTTAAGGAAAGTTATACATCATTCAAACGGATTTTAGATGACCTTTCCAAATATATTTTTTAAATTTGAAGACTTGACTTACAATAGCTGTTATATATTGCAGTTACTATTTAAATTGTTTAAAGAAACTTTCTGCATCAAAACATTTTTTTTTAAAAATCGAGAAAAAAAAGTTGAAAAAGTTGACGTTTACAAATATTCAAAAATTTCAATGGGTACTCAATGGGTTAAGGAAAGTTCTACATCATTCGAAAGAAATTCAAAAGATCTTTCCATTGATACCAAACATAACAAGAAGTAAGCTCACAATTTGGTAGAACTAATTTAAAGGGTGCCAAAATACTTTTGGCCACCGCTGTATTTATATTTTGTATATTTTTAA
This sequence comes from Drosophila recens, assembly GCA_037043495.1. NCBI lineage: Eukaryota > Metazoa > Arthropoda > Insecta > Diptera > Drosophilidae > Drosophila > Drosophila recens. The sequence continues at coordinate 2,944 of JBAMBJ010004274.1, forward strand.
TTATTAAATTTGATTAACAGTTATTTTTTTATATTTTTAATTTGTTTTCTTTAATTAAATTTGATTAAATTTTTTACTATCCAACTTAATTATTAACTGATAATTATTTTTTTAATTGTTCTTTTTATTTTTTTTAAATTGAATAATTTGTATTATTTTTTTTTTTTTGCTGCATTATATTTTTCATTATTAATTTTGAATAACAATGATTTTTACTTTTATTTATGTTTTTTTAAATTAATTTAATAATTTTGTTCTATTTTTATTTTGATGTACTATATTTTTCATTATTAATTTTGAATAGCAATGATTTTTAATATTATTTTTTTTATAAATTAATTTAATAATTTTTTTTTTTTTATTTTGATGTATTATATTTTTCATTATTAATTTTGAATAACAATGATTTTTAATCTTATTTGCTTCAATTTATTTATTTTCTTAATGCTTGGTTACGCCTTGAACAGGTGCCAAGCCATTGGGACCAGTGTCCTGGATTTCGCCTCGTTATGTCATCATTGCGTTCACAAAATATGTTTCTTTTTTGGCTTAGGCTCTTTTCTGACTTCCTCAGTCCCCAAACTAACACTTGATTTACCGCTCTTGCTTTCGGACAAGTCGCTATTTGAATCCACAGAATGAACTTCCTCCACTTCATCTACATTTGGGGCATTCTTCTTTCCAGTCACAGACTCACAGCTCGAAAACGATATTGTGCTTTGATCAGATGGCAAATCGATCTCGGAATTTAAGTCAACAAATTTCTGCAAATCATCCGATAGCGACGAGCAATAAAATTGGTTACGATAATGCATCAATGAGCCAGACTTCACGTTCGAAACCAGAATGTCCTGTAGCTGAGACTTTACCGCATTGCGTGTCTCCTTGTCCGCTTTAGAACTACAAAATTTTGAGAAGAGGACTTCATAGGAAACTGGTTCCAATGTGCTTCGTATGTATTCAATAACTGTTTCTCCAGGAATTTTATTAGACATTTTGGTAAAAAAAAAAAACGTAAAAATAAATACGACTTGCTTACTACAAATGTAAAATGATACTAAAAATTATTTGAAAAGTTCGAATACAGAGCAAGTTTAAAATGATTGCTATAGCATGGGTTACTTAAATTTGAATTTTATTATTTATTTTGCTTCTCGAAATGAAAACAATTGTAGTAGGCACAGATTAAACGCAAATGCTAACTTGACAAATATAGTTCGCTTTGATTGTGTGATTTTTTTAAAGGCCGGGTCAGACGAGCAATTTTTCACCGACACTTTTTGTCAAAAAGCTGTCCGTGTCGTGTAACCACACAAAATTTCAAAGCGTTGGTGAAAAACCGGTGGGCGATAATGAGCGAAACGGACACGAAAAAATCTCTTTTTGACAAAAAGTGTCGGTTAAAAAGTGCTCATCTGAAGCGCCCTTAAATAAAATATGTGAATAAAACAAATTTATCCTGTTTTACATTTTTTGATTACAGTTTTCTGTATTAAAAAAAATGCTTTAAGCACAGTGCCATAAAACCGAAATCAGTTGAATTGACATTTATTCGGAAAAATTTAAAATAAACAGATAATTCCACAGCCTCATTTCTGCAACGGAACTCCCGAAACAGAATGCGCACTCGTACACAAATATTCACATACACATTAACAAACAAACACTGCCCATACACAGTTTATTTTGTTCTGGACATTCTGAAACCAGACATAATTATGGATATCAATAGCCAGGCACGGATTCATTGAATTTATGACTGCAAAAAAAAATTTTCAAAAATATTTTTTCTAGTATTTTTTATAATTTTTTGAAAATTCTAAATATGACTATTTTAATGGGTTAAGGAAAGTTATACATCATTCAAACGGATTTTAGATGACCTTTCCAAATATATTTTTTAAATTTGAAGACTTGACTTACAATAGCTGTTATATATTGCAGTTACTATTTAAATTGTTTAAAGAAACTTTCTGCATCAAAACATTTTTTTTTAAAAATCGAGAAAAAAAAGTTAAAAAGTTGACGTTTACAAATATTCAAAAATTTCAATGGGTACTCAATGGGTTAAGGAAAGTTCTACATCATTCGAAAGAAATTCAAAAGATCTTTCTATTGATACCAAACATAACAAGAAGTAAGCTCACAATTTGGCTAGAACTAACTTTAAAGGGTGCCAAAATACTTTTGGCCACCGCTGTATTTATATTTTGTATATTTTTAATTATTAAATTTGATTAACAGTTATTTTTTTATATTTTTAATTTGTTTTCTTTAATTAAATTTGATTAAATTTTTTACTATCCAACTTAATTATTAACTGATAATTATTTTTTTAATTGTTCTTTTTATTTTTTTTAAATTGAATAATTTGTATTATTTTTTTTTTATTTTGCTGCATTATATTTTTCATTATTAATTTTGAATAACAATGATTTTTACTTTTATTTATGTTTTTTTAAATTAATTTAATAATTTTGTTCTATTTTTATTTTGATGTACTATATTTTTCATTATTAATTTTGAATAGCAATGATTTTTAATATTATTTTTTTTATAAATTAATTTAATAATTTTTATTTTTTTATTTTGATGTATTATATTTTTCATTATTAATTTTGAATAACAATGATTTTTAATCTTATTTGCTTCAATTTATTTATTTTCTTAATGCTTGGTTACGCCTTGAACAGGTGCCAAGCCATTGGGACCAGTGTCCTGGATTTCGCCTCGTTATGTCATCATTGCGTTCACAAAATATGTTTCTTTTTTGGCTTAGGCTCTTTTCTGACTTCCTCAGACCCCAAACTAACACTTGATTTACCGCTCTTGCTTTCGGACAAGTCGCTGTTTGAATCCACAGAATGAACTTCCTCCACTTCATCTACATTTGGGGCATTCTTCTTTCCAGTCACAGACTCACAGCTCGAAAACGATATTGTGCTTTGATCAGATGGCAAATCGATCTCGGAATTTAAGTCAACAAATTTCTGCAAATCATCCGATAGCGACGAGCAATAAAAATGGTTACGATAATGCATCAATGAGCCAGACTTCACGTTCGAAACCAGAATGTCCTGTAGCTGAGACTTTACCGCATTGCGTGTCTCCTTGTCCGCTTTAGAACTACAAAATTTTGAGAAGAGGACTTCATAGGAAACTGGTTCCAATGTGCTTCGTATGTATTCAATAACTGTTTCTCCAGGAATTTTATTAGACATTTTGGTAAAAAAAAAAACGTAAAAATAAATACGACTTGCTTACTACAAATGTAAAATGATACTAAAAATTATTTGAAAAGTTCGAATACAGAGCAAGTTTAAAATGATTGCTATAGCATGGGTTACTTAAATTTGAATTTTATTATTTATTTTGCTTCTCGAAATGAAAACAATTGTAGTAGGCACAGATTAAACGCAAATGCTAACTTGACAAATATAGTTCGCTTTGATTGTGTGATTTTTTTAAAGGCCGGGTCAGACGAGCAATTTTTCACCGACACTTTTTGTCAAAAAGCTGTCCGTGTCGTGTAACCACACAAAATTTCAAAGCGTTGGTGAAAAACCGGTGGGCGATAATGAGCGAAACGGACACGAAAAAATCTCTTTTTGACAAAAAGTGTCGGTTAAAAAGTGCTCATCTGAAGCGCCCTTAAATAAAATATGTGAATAAAACAAATTTATCCTGTTTTACATTTTTTGATTACAGTTTTCTGTATTAAAAAAAATGCTTTAAGCACAGTGCCATAAAACCGAAATCAGTTGAATTGACATTTATTCGGAAAAATTTAAAATAAACAGATAATTCCACAGCCTCATTTCTGCAACGGAACTCCCGAAACAGAATGCGCACTCGTACACAAATATTCACATACACATTAACAAACAAACACTGCCCATACACAGTTTATTTTGTTCTGGACATTCTGAAACCAGACATAATTATGGATATCAATAGCCAGGCACGGATTCATTGAATTTATGACTGCAAAAAAAATTTTCAAAAATATTTTTTCCTAGTATTTTTTATAATTTTTTGAAAATTCTAAATATGACTATTTTAATGGGTTAAGGAAAGTTATACATCATTCAAACGGATTTTAGATGACCTTTCCAAATATATTTTTTAAATTTGAAGACTTGACTTACAATAGCTGTTATATATTGCAGTTACTATTTAAATTGTTTAAAGAAACTTTCTGCATCAAAACATTTTTTTTTAAAAATCGAGAAAAAAAAGTTGAAAAAGTTGACGTTTACAAATATTCAAAAATTTCAATGGGTACTCAATGGGTTAAGGAAAGTTCTACATCATTCGAAAGAAATTCAAAAGATCTTTCTATTGATACCAAACATAACAAGAAGTAAGCTCACAATTTGGCTAGAACTAACTTTAAAGGGTGCCAAAATACTTTTAGCCACCGCTGTATTTATATTTTGTATATTTTTAATTATTAAATTTGATTAACAGTTATTTTTTTATATTTTTAATTTGTTTTCTTTAATTAAATTTGATTAAATTTTTTACTATCCAACTTAATTATTAACTGATAATTATTTTTTTAATTGTTCTTTTTATTTTTTTTAAATTGAATAATTTGTATTATTTTTTTTTATTTTGCTGCATTATATTTTTCATTATTAATTTTGAATAACAATGATTTTTACTTTTATTTATGTTTTTTTAAATTAATTTAATAATTTTGTTCTATTTTTATTTTGATGTACTATATTTTTCATTATTAATTTTGAATAGCAATGATTTTTAATATTATTTTTTTTATAAATTAATTTAATAATTTTTATTTTTTTATTTTGATGTATTATATTTTTCATTATTAATTTTGAATAACAATGATTTTTAATCTTATTTGCTTCAATTTATTTATTTTCTTAATGCTTGGTTACGCCTTGAACAGGTGCCAAGCCATTGGGACCAGTGTCCTGGATTTCGCCTCGTTATGTCATCATTGCGTTCACAAAATATGTTTCTTTTTTGGCTTAGGCTCTTTTCTGACTTCCTCAGACCCCAAACTAACACTTGATTTACCGCTCTTGCTTTCGGACAAGTCGCTGTTTGAATCCACAGAATGAACTTCCTCCACTTCATCTACATTTGGGGCATTCTTCTTTCCAGTCACAGACTCACAGCTCGAAAACGATATTGTGCTTTGATCAGATGGCAAATCGATCTCGGAATTTAAGTCAACAAATTTCTGCAAATCATCCGATAGCGACGAGCAATAAAAATGGTTACGATAATGCATCAATGAGCCAGACTTCACGTTCGAAACCAGAATGTCCTGTAGCTGAGACTTTACCGCATTGCGTGTCTCCTTGTCCGCTTTAGAACTACAAAATTTTGAGAAGAGGACTTCATAGGAAACTGGTTCCAATGTGCTTCGTATGTATTCAATAACTGTTTCTCCAGGAATTTTATTAGACATTTTGGTAAAAAAAAAACGTAAAAATAAATACGACTTGCTTACTACAAATGTAAAATGATACTAAAAATTATTTGAAAAGTTCGAATACAGAGCAAGTTTAAAATGATTGCTATAGCATGGGTTACTTAAATTTGAATTTTATTATTTATTTTGCTTCTCGAAATGAAAACAATTGTAGTAGGCACAGATTAATCGCAAATGCCAACTTGACAAATATAGTTCGCTTTGATTGTGTGATTTTTTTAAAGGCCGGGTCAGACGAGCAATTTTTCACCGACACTTTTTGTCAAAAAGCTGTCCGTGTCGTGTAACCACACAAAATTTCAAAGCGTTGGTGAAAAACCGGTGGGCGATAATGAGCGAAACGGACACGAAAAAATCTCTTTTTGACAAAAAGTGTCGGTTAAAAAGTGCTCATCTGAAGCGCCCTTAAATAAAATATGTGAATAAAACAAATTTATCCTGTTTTACATTTTTTGATTACAGTTTTCTGTATTAAAAAAAATGCTTTAAGCACAGTGCCATAAAACCGAAATCAGTTGAATTGACATTTATTCGGAAAAATTTAAAATAAACAGATAATTCCACAGCCTCATTTCTGCAACGGAACTCCCGAAACAGAATGCGCACTCGTACACAAATATTCACATACACATTAACAAACAAACACTGCCCATACACAGTTTATTTTGTTCTGGACATTCTGAAACCAGACATAATTATGGATATCAATAGCCAGGCACGGATTCATTGAATTTATGACTGCAAAAAAAAATTTTCAAAAATATTTTTTTCTAGTATTTTTTATAATTTTTTGAAAATTCTAAATATGACTATTTTAATGGGTTAAGGAAAGTTATACATCATTCAAACGGATTTTAGATGACCTTTCCAAATATATTTTTTAAATTTGAAGACTTGACTTACAATAGCTGTTATATATTGCAGTTACTATTTAAATTGTTTAAAGAAACTTTCTGCATCAAAACATTTTTTTTTAAAAATCGAGAAAAAAAAGTTTAAAAAGTTGACGTTTACAAATATTCAAAAATTTCAATGGGTACTCAATGGGTTAAGGAAAGTTCTACATCATTCGAAAGAAATTCAAAAGATCTTTCTATTGATACCAAACATAACAAGAAGTAAGCTCACAATTTGGCTAGAACTAACTTTAAAGGGTGCCAAAATACTTTTGGCCACCGCTGTATTTATATTTTGTATATTTTTAATTATTAAATTTGATTAACAGTTATTTTTTTATATTTTTAATTTGTTTTCTTTAATTAAATTTGATTAAATTTTTTACTATCCAACTTAATTATTAACTGATAATTATTTTTTTAATTGTTCTTTTTATTTTTTTTAAATTGAATAATTTGTATTATTTTTTTTTTATTTTGCTGCATTATATTTTTCATTATTAATTTTGAATAACAATGATTTTTACTTTTATTTATGTTTTTTAAATTAATTTAATAATTTTGTTCTATTTTTATTTTGATGTACTATATTTTTCATTATTAATTTTGAATAGCAATGATTTTTAATATTATTTTTTTTATAAATTAATTTAATAATTTTTATTTTTTTATTTTGATGTATTATATTTTTCATTATTAATTTTGAATAACAATGATTTTTAATCTTATTTGCTTCAATTTATTTATTTTCTTAATGCTTGGTTACGCCTTGAACAGGTGCCAAGCCATTGGGACCAGTGTCCTGGATTTCGCCTCGTTATGTCATCATTGCGTTCACAAAATATGTTTCTTTTTTGGCTTAGGCTCTTTTCTGACTTCCTCAGACCCCAAACTAACACTTGATTTACCGCTCTTGCTTTCGGACAAGTCGCTGTTTGAATCCACAGAATGAACTTCCTCCACTTCATCTACATTTGGGGCATTCTTCTTTCCAGTCACAGACTCACAGCTCGAAAACGATATTGTGCTTTGATCAGATGGCAAATCGATCTCGGAATTTAAGTCAACAAATTTCTGCAAATCATCCGATAGCGACGAGCAATAAAAATGGTTACGATAATGCATCAATAAGCCAGACTTCACGTTCGAAACCAGAATGTCCTGTAGCTGAGACTTTACCGCATTGCGTGTCTCCTTGTCCGCTTTAGAACTACAAAATTTTGAGAAGAGGACTTCATAGGAAACTGGTTCCAATGTGCTTCGTATGTATTCAATAACTGTTTCTCCAGGAATTTTATTAGACATTTTGGTAAAAAAAAAACGTAAAAATAAATACGACTTGCTTACTACAAATGTAAAATGATACTAAAAATTATTTGAAAAGTTCGAATACAGAGCAAGTTTAAAATGATTGCTATAGCATGGGTTACTTAAATTTGAATTTTATTATTTATTTTGCTTCTCGAAATGAAAACAATTGTAGTAGGCACAGATTAAACGCAAATGCTAACTTGACAAATATAGTTCGCTTTGATTGTGTGATTTTTTTAAAGGCCGGGTCAGACGAGCAATTTTTCACCGACACTTTTTGTCAAAAAGCTGTCCGTGTCGTGTAACCACACAAAATTTCAAAGCGTTGGTGAAAAACCGGTGGGCGATAATGAGCGAAACGGACACGAAAAAATCTCTTTTTGACAAAAAGTGTCGGTTAAAAAGTGCTCATCTGAAGCGCCCTTAAATAAAATATGTGAATAAAACAAATTTATCCTGTTTTACATTTTTTGATTACAGTTTTCTGTATTAAAAAAAATGCTTTAAGCACAGTGCCATAAAACCGAAATCAGTTGAATTGACATTTATTCGGAAAAATTTAAAATAAACAGATAATTCCACAGCCTCATTTCTGCAACGGAACTCCCGAAACAGAATGCGCACTCGTACACAAATATTCACATACACATTAACAAACAAACACTGCCCATACACAGTTTATTTTGTTCTGGACATTCTGAAACCAGACATAATTATGGATATCAATAGCCAGGCACGGATTCATTGAATTTATGACTGCAAAAAAAAATTTTCAAAAATATTTTTTTCTAGTATTTTTTATAATTTTTTGAAAATTCTAAATATGACTATTTTAATGGGTTAAGGAAAGTTATACATCATTCAAACGGATTTTAGATGACCTTTCCAAATATATTTTTTAAATTTGAAGACTTGACTTACAATAGCTGTTATATATTGCAGTTACTATTTAAATTGTTTAAAGAAACTTTCTGCATCAAAACATTTTTTTTTAAAAATCGAGAAAAAAAAGTTTAAAAAGTTGACGTTTACAAATATTCAAAAATTTCAATGGGTACTCAATGGGTTAAGGAAAGTTCTACATCATTCGAAAGAAATTCAAAAGATCTTTCTATTGATACCAAACATAACAAGAAGTAAGCTCACAATTTGGCTAGAACTAACTTTAAAGGGTGCCAAAATACTTTTGGCCACCGCTGTATTTATATTTTGTATATTTTTAATTATTAAATTTGATTAACAGTTATTTTTTTATATTTTTAATTTGTTTTCTTTAATTAAATTTGATTAAATTTTTTACTATCCAACTTAATTATTAACTGATAATTATTTTTTTAATTGTTCTTTTTATTTTTTTTAAATTGAATAATTTGTATTATTTTTTTTTATTTTGCTGCATTATATTTTTCATTATTAATTTTGAATAACAATGATTTTTACTTTTATTTATGTTTTTTTAAATTAATTTAATAATTTTGTTCTATTTTTATTTTGATGTACTATATTTTTCATTATTAATTTTGAATAGCAATGATTTTTAATATTATTTTTTTTATAAATTAATTTAATAATTTTTATTTTTTTATTTTGATGTATTATATTTTTCATTATTAATTTTGAATAACAATGATTTTTAATCTTATTTGCTTCAATTTATTTATTTTCTTAATGCTTGGTTACGCCTTGAACAGGTGCCAAGCCATTGGGACCAGTGTCCTGGATTTCGCCTCGTTATGTCATCATTGCGTTCACAAAATATGTTTCTTTTTTGGCTTAGGCTCTTTTCTGACTTCCTCAGACCCCAAACTAACACTTGATTTACCGCTCTTGCTTTCGGACAAGTCGCTGTTTGAATCCACAGAATGAACTTCCTCCACTTCATCTACATTTGGGGCATTCTTCTTTCCAGTCACAGACTCACAGCTCGAAAACGATATTGTGCTTTGATCAGATGGCAAATTGATCTCGGAATTTAAGTCAACAAATTTCTGCAAATCATCCGATAGCGACGAGCAATAAAAATGGTTACGATAATGCATCAATGAGCCAGACTTCACGTTCGAAACCAGAATGTCCTGTAGCTGAGACTTTACCGCATTGCGTGTCTCCTTGTCCGCTTTAGAACTACAAAATTTTGAGAAGAGGACTTCATAGGAAACTGGTTCCAATGTGCTTCGTATGTATTCAATAACTGTTTCTCCAGGAATTTTATTAGACATTTTGGTAAAAAAAAAACGTAAAAATAAATACGACTTGCTTACTACAAATGTAAAATGATACTAAAAATTATTTGAAAAGTTCGAATACAGAGCAAGTTTAAAATGATTGCTATAGCATGGGTTACTTAAATTTGAATTTTATTATTTATTTTGCTTCTCGAAATGAAAACAATTGTAGTAGGCACAGATTAAACGCAAATGCTAACTTGACAAATATAGTTCGCTTTGATTGTGTGATTTTTTTAAAGGCCGGGTCAGACGAGCAATTTTTCACCGACACTTTTTGTCAAAAAGCTGTCCGTGTCGTGTAACCACACAAAATTTCAAAGCGTTGGTGAAAAACCGGTGGGCGATAATGAGCGAAACGGACACGAAAAAATCTCTTTTTGACAAAAAGTGTCGGTTAAAAAGTGCTCATCTGAAGCGCCCTTAAATAAAATATGTGAATAAAACAAATTTATCCTGTTTTACATTTTTTGATTACAGCTTTCTGTATTAAAAAAAATGCTTTAAGCACAGTGCCATAAAACCGAAATCAGTTGAATTGACATTTATTCGGAAAAATTTAAAATAAACAGATAATTCCACAGCCTCATTTCTGCAACGGAACTCCCGAAACAGAATGCGCACTCGTACACAAATATTCACATACACATTAACAAACAAACACTGCCCATACACAGTTTATTTTGTTCTGGACATTCTGAAACCAGACATAATTATGGATATCAATAGCCAGGCACGGATTCATTGAATTTATGACTGCAAAAAAAAATTTTCAAAAATATTTTTTCTAGTATTTTTTATAATTTTTTGAAAATTCTAAATATGACTATTTTAATGGGTTAAGGAAAGTTATACATCATTCAAACGGATTTTAGATGACCTTTCCAAATATATTTTTTAAATTTGAAGACTTGACTTACAATAGCTGTTATATATTGCAGTTACTATTTAAATTGTTTAAAGAAACTTTCTGCATCAAAACATTTTTTTTTAAAAATCGAGAAAAAAAAAGTTGAAAAAGTTGACGTTTACAAATATTCAAAAATTTCAATGGGTACTCAATGGGTTAAGGAAAGTTCTACATCATTCGAAAGAAATTCAAAAGATCTTTCTATTGATACCAAACATAACAAGAAGTAAGCTCACAATTTGGCTAGAACTAACTTTAAAGGGTGCCAAAATACTTTTGGCCACCGCTGTATTTATATTTTGTATATTTTTAATTATTAAATTTGATTAACAGTTATTTTTTTATATTTTTAATTTGTTTTCTTTAATTAAATTTGATTAAATTTTTTACTATCCAACTTAATTATTAACTGATAATTATTTTTTTAATTGTTCTTTTTATTTTTTTTAAATTGAATAATTTGTATTATTTTTTTTTTATTTTGCTGCATTATATTTTTCATTATTAATTTTGAATAACAATGATTTTTACTTTTATTTATGTTTTTTTAAATTAATTTAATAATTTTGTTCTATTTTTATTTTGATGTACTATATTTTTCATTATTAATTTTGAATAGCAATGATTTTTAATATTATTTTTTTTATAAATTAATTTAATAATTTTTATTTTTTTATTTTGATGTATTATATTTTTCATTATTAATTTTGAATAACAATGATTTTTAATCTTATTTGCTTCAATTTATTTATTTTCTTAATGCTTGGTTACGCCTTGAACAGGTACCAAGCCATTGGGACCAGTGTCCTGGATTTCGCCTCGTTATGTCATCATTGCGTTCACAAAATATGTTTCTTTTTTGGCTTAGGCTCTTTTCTGACTTCCTCAGACCCCAAACTAACACTTGATTTACCGCTCTTGCTTTCGGACAAGTCGCTGTTTGAATCCACAGAATGAACTTCCTCCACTTCATCTACATTTGGGGCATTCTTCTTTCCAGTCACAGACTCACAGCTCGAAAACGATATTGTGCTTTGATCAGATGGCAAATCGATCTCGGAATTTAAGTCAACAAATTTCTGCAAATCATCCGATAGCGACGAGCAATAAAAATGGTTACGATAATGCATCAATGAGCCAGACTTCACGTTCGAAACCAGAATGTCCTGTAGCTGAGACTTTACCGCATTGCGTGTCTCCTTGTCCGCTTTAGAACTACAAAATTTTGAGAAGAGGACTTCATAGGAAACTGGTTCCAATGTGCTTCGTATGTATTCAATAACTGTTTCTCCAGGAATTTTATTAGACATTTTGGTAAAAAAAAAACGTAAAAATAAATACGACTTGCTTACTACAAATGTAAAATGATACTAAAAATTATTTGAAAAGTTCGAATACAGAGCAAGTTTAAAATGATTGCTATAGCATGGGTTACTTAAATTTGAATTTTATTATTTATTTTGCTTCTCGAAATGAAAACAATTGTAGTAGGCACAGATTAAACGCAAATGCTAACTTGACAAATATAGTTCGCTTTGATTGTGTGATTTTTTTAAAGGCCGGGTCAGACGAGCAATTTTTCACCGACACTTTTTGTCAAAAAGCTGTCCGTGTCGTGTAACCACACAAAATTTCAAAGCGTTGGTGAAAAACCGGTGGGCGATAATGAGCGAAACGGACACGAAAAAATCTCTTTTTGACAAAAAGTGTCGGTTAAAAAGTGCTCATCTGAAGCGCCCTTAAATAAAATATGTGAATAAAACAAATTTATCCTGTTTTACATTTTTTGATTACAGCTTTCTGTATTAAAAAAAATGCTTTAAGCACAGTGCCATAAAACCGAAATCAGTTGAATTGACATTTATTCGGAAAAATTTAAAATAAACAGATAATTCCACAGCCTCATTTCTGCAACGGAACTCCCGAAACAGAATGCGCACTCGTACACAAATATTCACATACACATTAACAAACAAACACTGCCCATACACAGTTTATTTTGTTCTGGACATTCTGAAACCAGACATAATTATGGATATCAATAGCCAGGCACGGATTCATTGAATTTATGACTGCAAAAAAAAATTTTCAAAAATATTTTTTCTAGTATTTTTTATAATTTTTTGAAAATTCTAAATATGACTATTTTAATGGGTTAAGGAAAGTTATACATCATTCAAACGGATTTTAGATGACCTTTCCAAATATATTTTTTAAATTTGAAGACTTGACTTACAATAGCTGTTATATATTGCAGTTACTATTTAAATTGTTTAAAGAAACTTTCTGCATCAAAACATTTTTTTTTAAAAATCGAGAAAAAAAAGTTGAAAAAGTTGACGTTTACAAATATTCAAAAATTTCAATGGGTACTCAATGGGTTAAGGAAAGTTCTACATCATTCGAAAGAAATTCAAAAGATCTTTCTATTGATACCAAACATAACAAGAAGTAAGCTCACAATTTGGCTAGAACTAACTTTAAAGGGTGCCAAAATACTTTTGGCCACCGCTGTATTTATATTTTGTATATTTTTAATTATTAAATTTGATTAACAGTTATTTTTTTATATTTTTAATTTGTTTTCTTTAATTAAATTTGATTAAATTTTTTACTATCCAACTTAATTATTAACTGATAATTATTTTTTTAATTGTTCTTTTTATTTTTTTTAAATTGAATAATTTGTATTATTTTTTTTTTATTTTGCTGCATTATATTTTTCATTATTAATTTTGAATAACAATGATTTTTACTTTTATTTATGTTTTTTTAAATTAATTTAATAATTTTGTTCTATTTTTATTTTGATGTACTATATTTTTCATTATTAATTTTGAATAGCAATGATTTTTAATATTATTTTTTTTATAAATTAATTTAATAATTTTTATTTTTTTATTTTGATGTATTATATTTTTCATTATTAATTTTGAATAACAATGATTTTTAATCTTATTTGCTTCAATTTATTTATTTTCTTAATGCTTGGTTACGCCTTGAACAGGTACCAAGCCATTGGGACCAGTGTCCTGGATTTCGCCTCGTTATGTCATCATTGCGTTCACAAAATATGTTTCTTTTTTGGCTTAGGCTCTTTTCTGACTTCCTCAGACCCCAAACTAACACTTGATTTACCGCTCTTGCTTTCGGACAAGTCGCTGTTTGAATCCACAGAATGAACTTCCTCCACTTCATCTACATTTGGGGCATTCTTCTTTCCAGTCACAGACTCACAGCTCGAAAACGATATTGTGCTTTGATCAGATGGCAAATCGATCTCGGAATTTAAGTCAACAAATTTCTGCAAATCATCCGATAGCGACGAGCAATAAAAATGGTTACGATAATGCATCAATGAGCCAGACTTCACGTTCGAAACCAGAATGTCCTGTAGCTGAGACTTTACCGCATTGCGTGTCTCCTTGTCCGCTTTAGAACTACAAAATTTTGAGAAGAGGACTTCATAGGAAACTGGTTCCAATGTGCTTCGTATGTATTCAATAACTGTTTCTCCAGGAATTTTATTAGACATTTTGGTAAAAAAAAAACGTAAAAATAAATACGACTTGCTTACTACAAATGTAAAATGATACTAAAAATTATTTGAAAAGTTCGAATACAGAGCAAGTTTAAAATGATTGCTATAGCATGGGTTACTTAAATTTGAATTTTATTATTTATTTTGCTTCTCGAAATGAAAACAATTGTAGTAGGCACAGATTAAACGCAAATGCCAACTTGACAAATATAGTTCGCTTTGATTGTGTGATTTTTTTAAAGGCCGGGTCAGACGAGCAATTTTTCACCGACACTTTTTGTCAAAAAGCTGTCCGTGTCGTGTAACCACACAAAATTTCAAAGCGTTGGTGAAAAACCGGTGGGCGATAATGAGCGAAACGGACACGAAAAAATCTCTTTTTGACAAAAAGTGTCGGTTAAAAAGTGCTCATCTGAAGCGCCCTTAAATAAAATATGTGAATAAAACAAATTTATCCTGTTTTACATTTTTTGATTACAGTTTTCTGTATTAAAAAAAATGCTTTAAGCACAGTGCCATAAAACCGAAATCAGTTGAATTGACATATATTCGGAAAAATTTAAAATAAACAGATAATTCCACAGCCTCACTTCTGCAACGGAACTCCCGAAACAGAATGCGCACTCGTACACAAATATTCACATACACATTAACAAACAAACACTGCCCATACACAGTTTATTTTGTTCTGGACATTCTGAAACCAGACATAATTATGGATATCAATAGCCAGGCACGGATTCATTGAATTTATGACTGCAAAAAAAAATTTTCAAAAATATTTTTTCTAGTATTTTTTATAATTTTTTGAAAATTCTAAATATGACTATTTTAATGGGTTAAGGAAAGTTATACATCATTCAAACGGATTTTAGATGACCTTTCCAAATATATTTTTTAAATTTCAAGACTTGACTTACAATAGCTGTTATAGTAAAAGAAAGAGTGTCCCTATTAATATTGCCGCCACTGTATGTAGCTGCCACAAAAACGATAGGTCGATATTTAAGGATAAGTATGAGAATTGCATGGGCATCACATCTTCGACTTGCCGGGGACTAGGCCCAGGGTATATTACTGTCGAGTGCACTCAACTGATCCGCTTGTTTATATTAATGTTGTATTTATTTATATTAACGTTGTGTTTATATCAATCCAATGTACGTAAAATTTATTTGTTTATTTCAATTCATTTGCTAGTAGATGATCCGCAAAGGTATTTTTTAATGTTATTTAATTTTAAAAGGGTGTTGCCGAAGTTGTAATTGCAAAAGAATAAATCGCAGTAGTCTTAATATATTTGTATTTTATCAACCAGTTATTGTGGGCTCCGATGGCCTAGGGGAGACTAGGGAGCAGAATTCGCGGCTTCAAATTGTTTATAAGCTGACTTTGTAGATCATAGGTCCTGAATTCGAGTCCCGGCTTGGACAGATGTTTTTTTATTCATTTAAAATGAATTAATGCTTTCCTGACATTTTATATTAATATTGTATTTACATTAATTCAATGTTAATATTAGATGTTTCTTTGTATTATTATTAAGAGGTCTAGGAAATGCAAATATCGCTGTCTTAATTTTGTGTAATTATTTTAAGCGTCTGTTAAATATGATGCTGTGTTTTAACAAATCATTTATAATGTCTTTAATGGTAATATATCATCAAAATACATGAGCGAAAAGTACATTTAGTATATAATTATATTAAATATTTGTAGCGATTTATATGATTTTATTTTTAGCAGTGTTTGCTTTTTTATTTTTAGTAAGGGGTCTCCGACAGTCGAGTATGCTGTAGCTGTAAAAAAATATTGTGTCATTGAATGCACATATACTGAATGTCAAACCCAACTTTCGTTCGCTTATTCACATCCCTTCTTGGGGGAAAAAATTCTCGAAAAAGCGCACGACAATAACGAGTTACAGTGGTGTAACCCCTTAAAGTACCTTAAATAAAGTATCGATCAAATCTCAAGTACAGTCGATCCTCCCTAACTCGAACTTCTGTAACTCGAATTTCTCCTTAACTCGAACAAAAATATTGGCCCGTACTTCTGTAAGTCGAATTTTTCGAGAAAATCCCCAATAAAGTTAGAATTTGCTTTCGTTTTTTTTTATTCTTTTGTTACCGGCTCGTTTTGATGTTATATGATAGAATATTCACTTAAGGGGGTCTTCTCATTGAGCAACTTTTTTTTTCGACTTTTTTTGTTTTGCATTTATTTATAGCTTGGGTAGTTGTGAATATGCCCCTAAAAGGATTTTTAGAAATTCGAAATACTTTAGGAGTCATGGCCTTTATTGTCCAGCAATGTTAATGTCAATGCAAGTGGAGTCAAAACTTTAGACGCGTTTTTCTCGAAACCACGTTTTTCGAACTGGCGGCAAAGATATCTCCAGTTCAACTGAACCGATTTTCATGAAACAAAGCGCAATCGACGCAGAATTGTCATTATTCTCGGGTGATAGAAGACCATAATTTTAAAAAAATTTTACTATTTTTTTTTTACACTAAACTATAAAAAAAAGCCCGAAATTGAAATTTTTTTTTGAATGGCCGCCATTTTGTCAAAAAAACTCACAAAAATATTGTCTTCTATCATCCGAGAATTACATCTATACTGATTATAACCCCGTTTTTTTTTTAATTTCCGACGCTCCGGAGACCCGGAATCGTTGCCGCCGTGACGACACCTTTTTTTCAACCCCCAACTTTGAAGTCTCATTACTTTTTGAACAGCCCTCGTATCGAGGCAAAAAGAATTTTTTTATTTACTTTGAACCTTTTGTAATACAATAAATAAAAAAAGTTTTCAATTATACTTTGCGTTTTCAAATAAGAATTTTTTTAAAAAGGGTCTAAAAAACGGGTTTTGAATGAGAAGACCCCCTTAAGCGTATGAAATTGCTTTTGGAAAGGTGTTCGTAATGTACTTCTTTGTCAGCGCATCAGCTCAAGTTTTTTTACCATGGCACCAGCACGTGTATTAAAATGTTTGTCTCTTTAAGAAATCTTTAAACTTATTTATTAAGAAATTCAAAAGTGGACCAAAAAAATTGAAGTCGCTGAAAAATATGGTATCTCATCGAAAACTGTTTTCTTTATATTAAAAAATGAAATATTAATTATGTCATTTAAATCGGGAACTTTTTCTGGATACACCAAAAGAACGATAAAACCTATTTTTGAGAATATCGACTGCTCTTGAACAAACTGAATTTTTTTTTTAAATAACAAAAAAATTTGCAATTTGAAGTGTATTGACACTAAGCAAACAGTACATATGTATGTAGAGGCGTCAAACAAGCATTTTCTTGAGCGCAAATGCTTTGTATAGCATGCGACCCCGAATGCTCTTTTCAATAAAAATCCAGAGCGCGCTCGAGCGTCAGAATTTTGCAGAGAGAAAGAGCGCGCACAAGCAACGACGAAAAATGTTGTCTTTCTCGCTCATTATCGTTTCTGTGTGCCGGCATGCGCTCGCTTCTTAGTGTGCGTGAAATGTAAACATGTTTTAAATACAAACATATATGTATGTTTTCTCATTTTCTTTTTTTTTATAATATGGTTTTTAATTAATAAACCCGATGAAAAATACAAAAATAATTGTTAAATAATAAAAAAAAAGGCAAAGATAATGAGAACAAAGGTTTGTTTTTAAAGCAGGGTATGCTCCAACCGGTGATCGCACTAACCGATGCTTGTGTGCGCTCTCTCTCTGCAAAATTCTGACGCTCGAGCGTGCTCTGGATTTTTATTGAAAAGAGATTTCGGCTTTTGCCGAAGGCTCTGGGGCCGCATGCTATACAAAGCATTTGCGCTCAAAAAAAAGCTAGTTTGACGCCACTATGTATTGTTTGCTTAGTGGTATTAATGAATGAATGAAATTGTAGTTTTATTTAAAAAACTAAAAAAAAAATTCCCTAACTCGAAGTCTTCCCAACTCGAACTTTTTTCTTGGATAATAGTGATTCGAGTTCGACTGTACTTTACGGGGCACGGGCACGTAGTGGCTCCGGGAGCAGCGACTGCTCCCAACTATTTTTCTGCCTATCTGTTGATAATGTTGTAGTGGTTGTTGTGCTCCCGAATTCAGATTTTGTGCCCACCGCTGTTCTATTCCACTAAGCTGTAAGTAAATTCGCATTGTTTTTATGCTTATGAGAAGGCAGGGTCCACTGGACCTCGGTTTCTTAAATGAGCCTTCGTACTTGGATTGTTTAATTCATTTCGTTGAATCAAAGATAAAAAGTTTGGATACTAAAAAAAAAAATATGTATTTATAAAATTTCTTTTAAAAATATAAACCAGGAAATTACAACTTGAGTTTTATTTTGAGAACAAATTGATGGTTATTCTTTAAGTTTTATTTTTCTGCTCAAAAATATGTTTATGATTATTTGTTAAGTAGTAAAGTATATAACAAAATTATTTAGTATTTTGTGAACAAATCTATAAAACTTGAAATTAATCATAATTTCATAATTTTTTTAATAAAACTTATAATGATCACAGTCCCTGCTGAAAATACCTTAAAATACCTCAACCATAATCGATAAAGTAAACGGAATACATTTTGCATAATGTACCGGAAACCGAAACGTTTGTACCGATACGGTTTTGGTACATTTTTCTAAAAAAATGTATCATGTATTGTGTTACATATGAAATTTTTACATTTTTACCGGTATATACCGGTAATAATACGGGAACCGAAAGGGCAAAGCCGAAATACAGTCGAACTTCCCTAACTCGAATCACCATTATCCAAGAAAAAGCTCGAGTTAGAGAGACTTCGAGTTAGGGAATTTTTTTTTTTTGTTTTTTAAAATCATAAATGCATTCAATCATAAATACATTTCAAATTGCACATTTTTCTTGTTATTTTCAACAAACATGGATTCCAGTTTATTCAAGACCTGACAATATTCTCAAAAAATGGTTTCTTCGTTCTTTTTCTGTATCCAGAAGAAGTTCCCGAATCAAATGTCATCATAATAAATATTTAATTTTTTAATATAATGAAAAACGTTTTAGCTGAGATATCACATTTTTCAGCAACTTTAATTTATTTGGTCTACTTTCAAATTCCTTAACTACTAATAAGTTTGAATATTTCCTAAAACATTTTTAAACATTTTAGTACGACAAAGTAGTACATTTCGATCATCTTTCCTATAGCAATTTCACAAGCCTAAATAATTGTTGATGCAATATTCTATCAAATTACATCACAATATGTTAATGAACATCAATATTACGTATCAAAACGAGCCGTTAACAAAAGAATAAAATATAAACGAAAAAAAATTCGAACTTTTTTGGGAATTTTTCCCGAAAAATTCGACTTACAGAAGTACGGGCCAATATTTTTGTTCGAGTTAGGGAGAAATTCGAGTTGGGGAAGTTCGAGTTAGGGAAGTAGAATTGTATGAAATTTGCTCAGTAAACGCTATTGCCACTCGGTTTTGTTCGAGTTAGAGAAAATTCGAGTTAGGGAAGTTCGAGTTAGGGAAGTTCGACTGTATAACCTTTTACCAAAACAGTTGTTTTGAACATACCGGAACCGGTATTTGTTTCGGTTTGAATCCCTAACTTCTACAAACACTTAACAACTTTGCATCGGTCAAACCAACCCATTAACGTTACGTTAGCATTGCACTTTTTTGGTATTTTTTTGTGCGTTGCGCAAAAAATAAAGTGTACGCGAGCTAAAGTTGCGTTGAGTGTAACCAGCTTCCGTGAGAAACAAGAACCGATGTGATTTTTGTGTGAGCATCGATGCGAATTGTGTGAATGGAAAAATTCACCGACGGTGAAAACACGATCGTGTGACACGGCTTTTAAAGTTTTTCATACTTAAGAGTAATTTGCATCCGATTATTCATATGGCAGCTTTATAATATAATTGTCCGATTTTCGACTAATTTCTCAAGGATTTACAAGACAAACCCAAATACACAATCTGTGATATTGGTTAAGATATCTTAAGTAACAAAAAATGTATTAATACTAAGCTTCAATCAATTCCCTGCATACTGTTCCTACGATGTGTTACTTATTTGTTCAGGATATATTTGTCCCGAAAACAAAATCTGTGAATTTGGTTAAGATATTGCGAAAAGCCAGCAAAACTCTGCGTACAACTATTATTTTACTTTACGAGCTATTGTAAGTCAAGTCTAGTCTTTACATTAAAAAAAATTTTTTTGAAAAGGTCGTTTAAATTCCGTTTGAATGATGAAATAATTTCCTTAACCCATTAAGTACTAGACGTTTACGCCGCCGCGCCACGCCGCCGCCGATATCGGCGCGGCGGCGGCGGCGTCCGGCGTCATAGCTTTTAATACAATTTTAAAAAGCAAAAAACAAAAAAAATTTGAAATATTTTTTTTTTAAATCATTTAAATTTTTTTTTAAGTTACAAATGTAAAATAAAATCTATGAAAATGACTGTAAAGGGATTTTGAAAAATTTTTTTTTTTTAACAATTTGTAAAAAATCTTCACTGGCTTTTTTTATAATTTAAAAGGGAAAATTTTACTTGATCACTGCATACGCCGCCGCCGCCGGTCCTCTCTGCCAGCTAAGCCGCCGCCGCCGGTTATTTCTGGCCTCTCCGCCGCCGCCGAAGCTAACACAATCGGCGTAAACCTCTATTAAGTACCCATTGAAGAAATCGAATTTTTCATCGATTTTTAAAAAAAAATATTTTCATGCAAAAAAATTGTTGAAACAATTCTAAGAGTGACTTAAAAAAAAGAATTTTCAAAAATATTTTTGCTATTATTTTTTTGATTTTTTGAAAATTCCTAAAAAAGACTATTTTGTAACCCCCTTACCCCAAAAAGTGGCTTTTTAGCAATTTTAAAAAAATCATAAAAAATACTAGCAAAAAAATTTTTAACATTTTTTTTTTTGCAGTCACTCTTACAATTCTTTCAAGAACTTGTATGCATCAAAAAAAATTTTTTTTAAATCGAGGATAAAAGTTGAAATAGTAGACGTTCACAAAAATTCAAATTTTCAATTGGTACTTAATGGGTTAAGGACATTTTTGCATCATTCAAACGGAATTTAAACGACCTTTCCAAATATATATTTTTTAATGTAAGACTAGAATTGACTTACAATAGCTGTTAAAGTAAAAAAAAAGGTTGTACGCAGAGTTTTGCTGGCTAGTGTAGTAGACTTTGACTTTGACCCGCTTGAAATTCTAATTTTGCAAAACGACGTCTTATTACACGATAAATTAGTGTCACCTACAACGGTGGCCAAAAGTATTTTGGCACCCTTTAAAGTTAGTTCTAGCCAAATTGTCAGCTTACTTCATGGAAAGTTTGGTATCAATGGAAAGGTCTTTTAAATTCCTTTCGAATGAGGTAGTACTTTCCTTAACCCATTAAGTACCCATTGAAATTTTCAAATATTTGTAAACGTCAACTTTTTCAACTTTTTTCTCGATTTTTAAAAAAAAATGTTTTGATGCAGAAAGTTTCTTTAAACAATTTAAATAGTAACTGCAAAAAAAAATTTTCAAATATCTCTTTGCTAGTATATTTTATAATTTTTTGAAAATGGCATGAAAATGAGGAAAAAGTGCCTTTTTCGCCATTTTCAAAAAATTATAAAAAATGCTAGCAAAGAGATATTTGAAAAATTTTTTTTGCAGTTACTTTTTAAATTGTTTAAAGAAACTTTCTGCATCAAAACATTTTTTTTTAAAAATCGAGAAAAAAAAGTTGAAAAAGTTGACGTTTACAAATATTCGAAAATTTCAATGGGTACTTAATGGGTTAAGGAAAGTACTACATCATTCGAAAGGAATTCAAAAGACCTTTCCATTGATACCAAACTTTCCATGAAGTAAGCTCACAATTTGGCTAGAACTAACTTTAAAGGGTGCCAAAATACTTTTGGCCACCGCTGTATGTTGTGTGAAGAGAGTTATCTAGATCGTTCAAAAAGTCCCCGGACTGACACATAGGCCACTCCACTAAAATTTTGAAATACATTTTGTTGACAGACTAGTTCATTTCTAGGCTCCAGTGAAAATTTGAGCGCAATCGGAAGCTTCGCTATCAAGTTAGAAATATTATTGTTGTGCAACATTTTGAATTTTTTTAAAAATGGAAAAAGCTGAATTTCGTGTTTTGATAAAACACTTATTTTGATGGGAAAAAATACCGTAGAAGCAAAGATATGGCTTGATAAGCATTACGGGGTCTCTGCTACAGGTTAATCAACCATTTGCGATTGGTATTCCAACTTTAAACGCGGTCGTACGAGCACCGAAGACTCGAAGCGTTCGAGAAGACCAAAAGAGGTTATTATCCCAGAGATCATCAGACAAGTCCGTCAAATCGTATTGACTGATCGAAGAGTCAAAGTGCGTGAAATTTTGCATGACCATTTGCATATAAAAAAGCTCAATGTAAAATGGGTGCCGCATTTCCTAGATATTGAACAAAGGGAAAAAACGAGTGGCCGATTCCAAGTCCTGTTTGGACATGCTTAACCGAAATCCAAGCGAATTTTTGCGTCGATATATAACCATGGATGAGACTTGGATCCATCACTACATTTCGGAGTCCAATCGGTCAACAGCTGAGTGGCGAGAGGCCGGTAAAAGCCGTTAGAAGCGTGTGAAGGCAAGTCGATGGGCTGGTAAGGTTGTTGCCAGTGTATTTTTGGATGGACATGGTATAATACACATCGACTATCTTAAAAAGGGTGAAAAATGCAACAAAGAATATTCCTCAGCATTGCTTTATTGTGTGAATGACGAAATTAAGAAAAAATCCTTTTTCATCAAGACAATGCACCATCTCACAAAGCCGCTTTTACGATGGAAAAAATCAAAGAATTAAGTTGGGAATTGCTTCCTCATCCTCCATATTCTCCAGATCCCAGTGATTACTATCTGTTTTCAAACTTGAAAATATGACTCCAGGGAAAAAAGTTGTACTCCAATGAAGAAGTTGAATGGGAAACTGAAGCCTTTTTTGAGGGACTTTCTTCAGACCACTACAAAAAAGGCATCGAAATGTTGAAAGACCGTTGGACAAGGTACGTTAAGCTAGACGGAGACTATGTTGAATAAATATATTGATTTAAAAAAAAAATAGTTTTTTTCACTGTCAGTCCGGGGACTTTTTGACCGATCTAGTATACATAGATAAGTGGATAATCTTACGATTCCGGTAACATATTTTTAGCAAAACCATTGTCCCCTTTTGTCCACTTTGAATTGGCACGGGTATTAATTTCACCACAACTTTGACAAGTTTTGTGATAGTGAAAACGAAACCATGAAACCATGACCATAATATGTAATTAACTTTTAGTTTTCAGAAATAATGAAACCATTGGTAAATATGAGCAGGATTTATTTTATTCGAATATACCCAATGTATCCGATAATATACATACGTACATAATTATATGGTTGACATTTCGAATTTTATTTTTTTAAACCATCTTACTAATTTAATCCAAATCTGTATTATTATCTTAGTCTGAACTGTATTATTTGTTTGCTGCTATTGATTGTTGGAAATATTTAATTTTTGACTAATAATTTACTCATATTCAGTTCTGTTCATTATCAGTCTGGCAAAGACAGTACAATGACAGCTACATGTCGAAAGAGGAATGCGAATACAGTTTGATTATTTTTTATCTGACAACACGTTAAAAATAAGCCTTATTATTAATTATGTAAAAGCTTCTGTAAGCTAAACGTATTTTAATATATATAGCTGTGATTTAGTTTATTACTGTTATAAAAAGAAAAAGATGTACTTTAAAGTATCGTCAAATATTGGTATGCTAGAATTATCATTTCTCTTTTGTACAAACGCCAATTTCATTAAAATTGGAGAATAACAAATCATCGTTAAGAGCCCATATTTTAAAGTTCATTTTTTTTAATTTAATTTTTCGTACGCTACTTACATTTATTTGTTTTTAAATTAACTAATATATCTGAAATTGTAATATTAATTATATTTTTTTTAGAAAGAAGTGCTAAAATAAAAGCCCATTATCGGGAGCCACTTGCAATGTCTATAAAAATCTAGGTGGCCCGGAATTCAATGCACCTGAAGGATGGTGTTGAGGAGCAGGCGAGAGCTGCCCCTGACGCAGAATATCAAATGGCGAATTCGAACGCTGCATGATGTGGTTGTAGTTGCTCTGCGGCAGTTGATGCTGCATTGGATGATATTATTAGTTCGAAAAGTATCTATTATAATATAAGATAAGTACTCACTTGTAAATTGCGCAAAGTTATTACACCAGCAGCACTACTGATTATGTGAGGACTCGGGCCATCTCCTAAATCTAGTTGCAAGCTTTCGGACATATCACTGTTGCTACCAATAAGGCGATTACTGGGATTACTAACGCAACCAGAGCCGGCTGTTGTAAGATGTAGCTGACCTAAGGACGCAGTAGCCATGGCCACGTCAGGCATCATATCAGAGAGATGTCCATTACCAGTGTCTAATCCAATAGAGCCGCTTTCAACGATCCTGTCTATGCTCAAAGCATTACTATGTGGAAAGCGAAAATCGCCCTCTGTAATCAACGCGGGTAATTCATTGCGATGGTGTACTGATGCTGATAGTCGGGCATAACTTGACTGTAGTGCCGAGCCCGAGTTGGTTGCCAAAAGAGTTTCTACACCGAGTAAACTACTTGATTGATGACGTGGGAAAGTTAAATTTCGACTATAGCATGGTTGCACAGCATCTGTACCGCACACTGAAGACGCTGATGAAGCCATTGATGAGGTTGACAAAAATGAAGTGGCAACAGCTGTATGGTGAGCGGAGTCTGTAGCTGCCGGCGACGGTGGCGGACTTTTGTCTTCGTCTTCTAATATACATTCATCTGTTTGAGTCGATGGAGCGCCCTTGCACTCTTCCCTACTGTTGCCGCCTCCTTGGTTTGTCAAAAGGGCATTTTCTAGCAGATCAGATACTTCATCTGGCAGATTAAACTCTCTTACAACACGAAGACGAATTTGTCGGTCGATTTCATGCTTTGATGAAAGGGGCAACAGAAGTGCTCTTTGACACATTGGTGACTGACGAAGTTTATGCTCACGCTTACGCATTGCTAAAATCGTTTGACTATCTGGTGGTGGTATAACGGTGGGTTCAACTTTGCCCACGTTGTCTCCACCTACACTACAAGTGACGCCAGCGGCAAAACCGCTATTCGCAGCGGCGTTCATGCGCGATACCATGTAAAGAGTGTCTGGAATATCAGGAAAGTGGCGTGACCTTCGCATACGCATGAGCTCTATTTGATGATGCGATGAGGCCATTCGATCTTCTAGTAAAGCCTTTACCTCCTCAAAATACGGCATGAAGAGACGTGGTCGAACAAAAAGACCTTGATTTTTTCCTCCGCGTATCCAAGCATTAACACGTAAATTTTCACGATCGTCGCCAATCATTTGCGATGGCGGTGTGCTGACAAGACCACGGCGTATAGCTTGACATAATACCTCACTGTTTGGCGGTAAGACATGATCCATCCTTACCAAAGGCAGTAGTTCTGAAAGTATTTCGCGCAACTCAATGTCACTAAGATCACGTCTTTTAACCCCCTTTCGTGCCACCGAGTGAGCAGTGTGCGATAGTAGATTAGGCTCCCGATCTTCCATTCGCCGAATAAGCTCCTGTTCACCCCATTTAAGAACAGCTTGTAATACCTCCAATTCTGATGCTTGTAAGAAGTTACTTTGTAATATATGTACAAGTTGTCCCTTATCCAACTGACAAAGCACTGGTGATGCGCTAACTGCGGCAAATTCTTCGCGCAAGTATTGGCACGCCTGTCGAAAAACCCAAGCGGATCCGTGGGGCTGGCAGCCCCACTTTAAAACCATTGATAATGTATCAAGTGACAACCACTCAAGTATTAAGTCTTCACAGCCTTGCGCTAAAATATCAAGTTCTAGAAACCGGCCAATTTGGTATAGCTCCATTGCTTCTTCAAGAGTAGTTGGTCTTACACGACCAGTGTTGGTTAATGCGTGAACCTCGCCAAGAGAGCCGGTTGAGCTGCCGGTTCCTGCTCCTCGCAATATTAGTGCCAAATCAACCGTATCTAAGTATATTGCTTGAAGTAGAACTCGTGCGTATCTCTTCGGTATAACTGTCTCGTCAAGAACAATACGCGTAGGTACATGTATAGAGCGCTCTATGTACTCATCTATGTTACGCGCTCGGCGGGCAATAAGATTACGAAAGAAAGGCGAACGCGCACTTAATATAGCTTTATGACATGGTAGCTCGAGCTTCGGTCTGAAGCCATACTCTGAATTACCCGAGTCCTGACGCAAGCAATCGTTTGTACCCTCCGCTGTGAAAACTAGTGCGGCATCAGCGTAATCACCTGTTTCCAACAAATAACGTAGATCATGTTCGAGGGGATTAGGTGTTCCAAAGTCGTCCCCAAGTTGACGAAGAAGATTAATATTGATTGTCGGATCATGTGGGCAAAGATCGCCTGTATACAAGTATCGCAACAATGAAGCAAATATTTGAACGTCGATTGGCGACGAAGGGAGTTCGAGACAAATACGAGCGCCAAATCCCGGGCAGCCAGAAAGCAAGTCTCTAAAATATGTACAACGTGAAGATAGTATAGAACGATGCACTGGAAAAATGGATCCACGAAATACAAGGTCACAATCTGTACACAAGTGCAAGTCATAAAGAGCAGCCAGATCTTGTTTGTATGTCGTTGCCGGGGGACGTGCCAGTTCCGCTTGTACCTACCCAAATAAAAAATGTATGAAGTGGGGCTCGAAAATTAATGAATTGCTTGCTTACCGATAAATCTCTTAATGCCGCCAATGCTTCAAACTCCTCACAGAGTGCTGCCAATTCAAGGGGCGTCCAGTCACACACAAAGTCGCGTAAGACACGCGCGTGATCACATGCTTTTGATGATCGCCGCCGACGTATAAATTTCCTCTTTAGCGTAGCAAACCCAGTAACTCGCTTTCGCCTTTGGTCTCGATGGTAATGAATGCCACTATAGGCTACACTTGTGCCAGGGCCTCCTCCGCTGGCATTAGATCCCGAAGAGCCCATACTAGCGTGAAGAACCGATATGTTCCCGTTGACATTTTCACTATTAGCACTTGCGTTCTCAGCAGGTGTGCCTGTAGGATAACCACTGCTAGAAGTATTTGCGCCCATTTCCTTAAGACCAATCAAAAGTCACCTTAGCAAATGCAATTGTTTCACGCGAGATGTATTTAGAGCATCGATATTATGTTCAAAATATGTAGCTTTTTCTTCATCTTGTCAACTTTTAACTCTTAGAGTATTTTCTGCAAATAAATGGTTTGCACTCATTAATATTAATACAATAATATTGAAACTGTTTCTAAATAAATCAGTTTTGATTTTTTCAAGCATAACTAGCTTTAAGCAAAATAAAATTTTAAGAGACTGAACTTATTTTGTAATAATAAAACATAAACAAAAATTAGGTTTTTAATAAGTGGGTTCCGTTCTGCTCGCTTTGCTCACGGTAAGGTGCGTCTACAGTCGAGTGTACTCGAAAAACATTTTTATACTTAATCTATATTTTCGGTCATTCCTGCAGTGACAGTTAAAAGACATTTCGCACATGAAGTTTTTATAATTTTTTATAATTCATGAAAATGATTACAGCAATTGGGGCCGTTGGAGCCTTCTGTTAATTTTTTTTAGTTTTTTTAAATTCTTATTAAAAATACGCGTCGAATGACACCTCGATCATCAAAAACCGACCAATGGTTCATAATTAATTTTGAAATTTTTAGTGGCCCTCCGAAAATGAGATGAAAAGTCAGTTTGTTTGTTTGCATCAAAGCGTTGAATGTAGATCTATTCCCTATCAAAAAACTAAAAACGTTTGTTCTCCGACTTTTTCGAAAAATCGCTAGTATGGCGAGAAATCTCTAAAATTGAAAGCTACAAGCTACACATATATTCCATATGTCGTTGGAAAGGTATTTTGAAGGACTCTTGGCCATACCTTTAAACTTTTTTAAAGTACATACGTAAAAGGCTACAAAAAAAATGTTTTTTTAGCTCATATGTTGGCGGTTTTACAAAAATTTTAGTGTTTAATTGATACATAACTTTTAGCCAGGGGGCTTAGAAGATACTACCTGTTAACTGAATATACATTTTATTTAGAATTGGAATAGAACAGCAGCAGCAAAGTGTCGTAGCAGCCAGAGCTTGAGTACTGTTAGCTTTTGTGCTAGGCAATTGTTTGTTAAAATACTCTATCTTTTTCTGATAATGAAAACAGAAAACTATTTATGAGAATAATTGACTTTATATGTTTTTATTCTCATTATTACCTTCGCCATGGAACTGACGTATATTTCTACAAACACCATGCACCTACTGACATAGTTATAATCAGGTCTATTCCGGTTTTCACTTGTTTTTTTTTGCGAATTTCAATTCGCAAGATTTGACCGAATTTTCCTTAAAATTCCTTTACATTTCCTGCGAATTACCCGCCGGATTTTCCTCCCACAGAACAGTGTTAAAAAATGTTGAAAGCAAATCGCATTGTAATTTTTGCGAACTTTTAAAATGTTTTTACAAGTTTTAGCGGTTGCCGAACTTAGAAAAAGGCAAAAAATAAATAATTTACGCAATAATCGGCGTCTAAGAAAGGAGGCAGGCATTTGAAACTTGCCCGATAGACAGTAAGTAACACTTTTTAATATAAGTTGTATGACAAAGACCTATTTTCCTTTCTTGTTGAAAATATTGGATCCGAGCTTGATCACCTTACGATTCCCCATGAAACTCAGGTTGCTGCAGTTTTACGCTTTTTGACAACTGGGTCCTACCAATTGGGTGTAGCAAAGGACCACGACGTAAATATAGGAAGGATCACCTTTTCCAAAGTGCTTCACAACGTTATAAGAGAGCTAGAGAAGTTGTGCACCGAAAATATTTCTGGAAAACAAACTGATGCTCAAATTAGGCAGTCAATGGACAATTTTTATGAAAAGTTTAAGTTACCAAATGTAATTGCCTGCGTTTATGATACGCACGTTAAAATTGTGAAGCCGAAAAGGTTACTTTAGCCTGAATGCAATGGTGGTAAAAATGGTGGACGAAAATTATGTTTAAAGGACATTTGGTCCTTTGTTTCTGTGAAATTTTAAAAGTCCTGGTCCTAACAAGAATATTGACATCAAGTTTTTCAGGATCGGTCTATAAACATTCAAGCTATAAATGTTAAAAAAATTAATTTTTCAACTCAAAAAGCGCGGAAAAACTTCTTAGAATGGGATACCATTTTTCGTGAAAAAAATCGATGCACTCTAGAGGTTTACGCCGATTGTGTTAGCTTCGGCGGCGGCGGAGAGGCCAGAAATAACCGGCGGCGGCGGCTTAGCTGGCAGAGAGGACCGGCGGCGGCGTCGGCCAAGCCGCCGTCGAATTTGTCGGCGGCGGCGGCGTATGCAGTAATCAAGTAAAATTTTCCCTTTTAAATTATAAAAAAAGCCAGTGAACATTTTTTACAAATTGTTAAAAAAAAAAATTTTCAAAATCCCTTTACAGTCATTTTCATAGATTTTATTTTACATTTGTAACTTAAAAAAAAAATTAAATGATTTAAAAAAAAAATATTTTAAAATTTTTTTGTTTTTTGCTTTTTAAAATTGTATTAAAAGCTATGACGCCGGACGCCGCCGCCGCCGCCGCCGCGCCGATATTTCTGTGATTTGGCGGCGGCGCGTCAAAAAGACCAAAAATCGGCGGCGGCGTGGCGCGGCGGCGTAAACGTCTAATGCACTCTAATGTTCACTTATATAGACCTAACATATTTTATCTTATACATACAACCATTCACTTCATAGGTCTGCAACTATAACATGGAGATCTTAGCAATCGACGGTACACATCCTGGTGCATGTCACGACTCACTCATTTGGGACAGCAGCGCTTTAGAGTCGTTTGTTTTAACACCGTATCGAAGTGCTCAAAGTGGTACTATGCAGCACATCTATAACATAAAACATGCCTCAGCCAGGAACATCGTAGAGAGGACGATTGGTCTGCTTAAGAGTAGATTTAGGTGTCTGCTAGGGACACTATATTATGACCCGAAGTTTGCAACTAGCATCATTAATGTTTGTTGTTTGCTGCACAACTTCTGTCGTAGAAGGAATACACCACTGCCAAGTGAAGATTATTAGAATTGCGTTCCCAGTCTTTAAAAAACAACTGAACAGCAAACTGAACAGCAAGACGATTCACAAGATGCTGTTGCTACCCGTGACCAGGTTGCTCGTACTTTAATATTATTTCCATAAAATGAGAACATATCATATGCCAAATAAAACTTTTTTATTCAAAACAACTTAAACTATCTTAAGGCCCTATTCTCCTTCAGCTTGCTGTTTTTGGACCTTTTTTGAAAAAATTCTCATTTGAAAACGCAAAAAGACATTTGAATTTTGTTTTTTTTATTGAATTAGTAACGATACGAGGGCTGTTCAAAAAGTAATGAGACTTCAAAGTTGGTGGTGCAAAAAAAAGGTGTCGTCACGGCGGCCACGATTCCGGGTCTCCGGAGCGTCGGAAATGAAAAAAAAAAAACGGGGTTATAATCAGCATAGATGTAATTCTGGCCCGTAGTAAAATAAAAATGTTGCGATTTTTTTTGACAAAATGGCGGCCATTCAAAAAAAAAATTTCAATTTCGGGCGTTTTTTTTGTAGTTTAGTGTAAAAAAAAAATAGTAAAAAAAATCGCAAAATTTTTATTTTACTACGGGCCAGAATGGTGACAATTCTGCGTCGAGTTCATTTTGTTTCATGAAAATCGGTTCAGTTGAACTGGAGATATCATGGCCGCCAGTTCGAAAAACGTGGTTTCGAGATAAACGCGTTTAAAGTTTTGACTTCACTTGCATTAACATTAACATTGCTGGATAAAAATGGCCATATCTCTTTAAGTATTTCGAATTTCTAAAAATCCCTTTAGAGGCATATTCACAACTACCCAAGCTATAAATAAATGCAAAAAAAAAAGTCGAAAAAAATTTTTTGCTGAAAGAGAATAGGGCCTTAAACTATTTAACAAGTTATTAAAGCTACATTTTATTTTAAATTATTTTGTAGGGCCTCAAGTTTTTTCGTTTCGATTCGAACTACTGCCACTGCAACTGGCAAGTGGACACTTAGTGCTAACAGTATCAGGCGCACCAAAAGCACTTGCTCCGTCGCTTTCAACCATTTTGTATAGGCCGCACTTTATGGCCACGATTTCTTCCGCATCGGAAAGGGCTTATTGAGCGTACGGTCCGTCACCGGTAGCCATTGCCTTCCTCTTATTATGGGCTAGTTTTTTACGGATTACGCCTTTAAAATCGCTCCACACCTTGAAGAATGTAAAAATGTTAAAAATTGTTAGCACATTTTTATGTTTATTTTAAAACAAATTAATCTTATGCACCTTTTTCCACCCGACCACATTTTTTTATGGTAGACCTGCATTGTTTAATTCCGCAGCAAGTGCAGCCCATTTTGAATCTACTGCCACACGGTCGCCTTTGTGAATCCACATCGGGTTGCTTGTTCATAAATTTAAGGAATATTTCATCCTGTTCTGCGTTTTTGTGCTTGCGCCTGTTAAAATTTGTAATTTATTAAATAAATATTAGTTAAATCATTTGTGTTCGTACTTACATTTTTCGTTTTGTAGTTTTGACAGTACAGCATATTTTCCGTGTTGAACTACGCAAACTCAAAAAAAGGCCTGGCGTAAACCCAAACTCCATAAAAAAAAGTCGCCTGGTTCTGATGAAATCTCACCTGCACATCTTCAGCATGCGGGTAGCATCGCCAATTACTGGCTCCAAGCCATATTTCTAGAAGTTTTTAAGACCGGTTATATCCCGGACCCCTGGAGGCTTTCCAAAATAGTATTCATCCCCAAGGCGGGCAAAGCTTCCCACGTTAGCCCAAAAGATTTCAGACCGATCAGCCTGAAATCCTTTCTACTCAAAACCTTTGAGCGTATCCTTTCTCTCTATCTGAGAGTATCTATTCCGGCAGAGTTTATATCAAGCTCTCAACATGCATACAGGAAAAGAAGATCCACCGAAACGGCTCTTCACTCTGTTGTTGCCACAATAGAGAAATCCCTCTCTCTTAAGGAATACACCCTCATAGCCTTCCTAGACATAGAAGGTGCCTTCAACAACGTCCTCCCGGAATCAATTATTGAAGCACTTATGAACCTGGGGATCGAAAACCGGCTAGTGGGACTGATCAGCCAATTGCTCACATGCAGGGCGGTGACATCCACACTTGGTTCCTTGACTCTCACCAGGTACGTTAGCAGGGGAACCCCTCAAGGGGGGGTACTCTCCCCTCTCCTATGGAACCTAGTGGTCAACAGGCTGCTCTGTGACATATAAGGCGGGGGCTGTCAGTTAGTTGCCTACGCGGATGACGTTGCAATGATTTTCACTGGGAAATATCCACAAACTCTGTACGACCTAATGACGGTCAAGCTAAGCAATCTGGCAGCCTGGGCCGACAAATGTGGCTTAGGCGTAAACGCTGACAAAACAGAGCTCGTACTCTTCACCAGACGCTACAAGGTTCCCACACTTATCACTCCAAAACTAAAAGATTCTGCACTGTCCTTTAGTGATAGTGCCAAGTACCTGGGATTAGTACTTGACAAGAAACTAGACTGGAATCAAAGCACACATGACAGATGTAGGAAAGCGACAATTGCCCTCTACACCTGCAGAAAGGCAATTGGCATAAAATGGGGCATGTCCCCGTATATAGTCCGCTGGCTATACACAGCCATAATCAGGCCCATCCTGCTATATGGGATATTAGTATGGTGGCCCGCTCTATCAAAGCAATCCATCAAGAAACAAATAAACAAGGTACAAAGAATGGCTGAAATCTGCATCACAGGTGCTCTAAACACAACACCAAATGATGCTCTTGATGCCATCCTAAATTTTCCTCCAATCCAACAGACAAGTCAAGCAGTAGCCACCTTGGCGGCTATCCGTATTAGAGACACCAACAACTGGGGAGATTTCCATTCCGGACACTCCCTTATTTTAAAGGAAAATGCCATCATTCCCCCAAAAACGGATTGTTGCGTGCCGACCGAGCACGTAACAACTCCGTTTAACGTACTCATTCCTCGCAGAGATGACTGGATCACTGAACCACCAGGGCACTCGAATGCTCTATCCTTCTATACTGATGGTTCTAAATTGAATAATCAAATGGGAGGCGGAGTATTTTCTCAAAAATTGTGTATTAATCACTCATTTAGGCTTCCGGACCACTGCAGTGTGTTTCAAGCTGAAATCCTAGCAATAAATGAAGCTCTAATCTTTTTAAAAAAAAGCCACTCCAAGCAAAATTAACATATACAGTGATAGCCAAGCGGCTATCAAGTCCGGCTATCAAGTCCAGTCGACCTCAGTATCGAAATGCCGCAGATCTGTACATGAGATGCTTTTCGACATATGCCTAGTCTGGGTACTTGGGCGCCAAGATATCCAAGGCAACTGTATTGCTGATGAATAAGCCAGACGGGGCACGACTGATACCCTCCTTCCAGACAAAGAGGACATCAGTATGCCCCTGGCGACCTGCAAGCTAATGCTCCATAACCTTTTTGAGGAAAAACACAATGTACAATGGTACAGTACACCCAACTGTCGCGTGGCACGACAGACCTGGCCCCATATTGACAAGGCCCGATCTAAAGCACTGTGCAATCTAAGCAGAACCGATTGCTCTCGCGTGGTCCGTTCCATAACAGGCCACTGGCTAGTGGGCATACACGCCCTCAGATTGAAAGCCCCCTATAATTATTTCTGTAGGAGCTGCAGAAATGAGGAAGAGGAGGAATCCCCAGAACACTTCTTCTGCTTCTGCCCAGCCTTAAGCAACAGAAGACAAAGAGCTCTGGGAAAACCCATCCTCACCAGTCTTGGCGAACTCGCTACGTTGGCACCAAGTAGAATAGCCCTTTTTGTTAAACTTTCAAATTGGGCTCCCTTTTAACTTAGTTTACTTAGTGTCCCTCGCTGGCCAAAGGGGGAATGATCTCGCGGCATCACAATGGGCCTATCCAAGGCCTAAGTGCGTCGACTTTTGGTCGACACCGCCCTTACCTAACCTAACCTAACCTACGCATAGAGTTACCACTCAACTTTTGGTTATTTGTCCGTGTTGTATTGGCAACACTGGGCTTACGCTCGTCGGCAGCTAAATATTGCGCACTTTACGCCGCGTAAAATTTAGTTAGCTTGCGTACTAAGCTTAACACTGCGATATATTTTTAGTGTTGACAGTGCGGCATATTTTCAGTGCTGAGATATGTCTTTTTGCAGAGTTGTCAATTGCTGCACAGGGTTTGTTTACAAAACTAATCCGTTCTTTTTTGCATTCATTTAAGCACAATTTACACGATCGGTTTCCGACCGACACTTTACGTTAATAAATCGTCGGTCTCGTGTGAACACGCAAAATTTTAGAGCGCCGCACACTGGGGTGAGAGACCCCAAAAACGCCGATTAATTCAAAATACAAATTTTGGAGTTGCGGAATCAAATTAATATGTGGTCAAAGAAGATAAAATTCTGCATTATGGAGTGAACAAATTATGGCTCTACGTCTAATAGAAACCCTGTAATGTGACGCCAAAGTTGAAACTTTGTGTTTTCGTTTTTCGAAATACGAAAAAATTATATTTTTTGTCACTTTTGATGACGAATTTCACGTAAAAAATTAGCAAAAAAGAATTTTTAAAAAATGGAAACAATAAATTTGAATCCTTAACAATTTACCTAAATTTTTTTCAATCGAAAATTTTTAGTAATTATATGGAAAAAAATTTAAATAAAAAGTACTTGTGAAATTAGAGGTATTTTTATCTTTAGATAGGCAAAAGTTGCTTCAAACGTAACCAAACGTAACCATTCTTTCTTTATTAAATTTGTTACATATCTGTCTAACTGCCCTCCAAAGGGTTTTGCGCCCCGTTCTGCCCCAAGAGAGTTATTTAAATTCAAAGTTGCGCGGAAAATCACAAAACAGAGTTGCTTTTTAATTTTTAAGTGGTGGCTGTTTCGGTCAGCTGTTTTTGTCAGCTGTTTTGGTCAGCTGTAAGCTGTTTGTCAATTGTCATTAGCAAGACAAAGTATAAGATCAACTTTAAGCTCAGCTTTAATTATTAAATTTATTTTATTGTGAAATGGAAAGCGAAGTAAAGTGTATGTATCGTACTAGTGTACTCTAATTAACAGTGAACGTCTAATTGTGATCCACGTCATTAGATAAAATATATGTGTCTATTAAATTTGTAATAAATAGTATGCTTATAATTGTGTTTCTCGTCTTTAGCTAGGGTGTTTGTTTGTGACCGGTAAATATTTGTTTCAACATAAGTATGTTACAAAAGATTTTAGCTGACCTATATCATTGCATTTTTACGAACACTATTTTAGATCTTGCAAATTCAAACGAATTCACTCGCCTTCAACTATATGAAATAATGAATGACAGCGGCCAAACAAATTATACAGACAAGTTATCTTTTTTATCCGAATATGTGAGGAATCTTGTTAAGCCATCAGATGATGATGTAGTGGAATTCGAGCGCGAAATGGATGATTTTATCCGTGGGTTTAAGTCTCGATGGATAAGATCAAGTCGGACACACAGTCGATTTGTAATTACCTATACGGATTGGTTAAACTCAAAGATTTCTTTTAATTCAAGAATGTCAAAGCGCGGCCGAAAGGAACTTTCTTTTGAGGAATGTGGAGCTGCAGCAAAATTAAAAAAAACAAAATCTTTAAGAGACAGCACTCCTTTGCAAGAACTAGCTTTTGCAACGCAAACCGAATTGAGAAAATGTGGTAATGTTAATGCGTCTAAAATAGTTATGGCTGTGGCTGTTTCTTCCCCAATAACTGCGACGAGCTACAAGAAAATCATTGACAAAAGTTTGGAGATCACTATGCTGTCTAAAGAAGACGCGTTGGCTGTGTTGGTTGATGCAAAGTTGTCCAGGCATCAATATAACATTATTCGAAACTCAGCACCTGAAAAATTTCCATCGTACACAATAGTTCAAAAAGCAAA
Source organism: Drosophila recens (assembly GCA_037043495.1). Classification (NCBI taxonomy): domain Eukaryota; kingdom Metazoa; phylum Arthropoda; class Insecta; order Diptera; family Drosophilidae; genus Drosophila; species Drosophila recens. The sequence goes on from JBAMBJ010004274.1 coordinate 39,488, forward strand.
GCAGGATTGTTACCCACATAAGTCAGACATCACCATAAGCGAATCTGAAGCTAAAATAAAGCTTCAGGCTCTTCTTGATCTCACAGCTCAACGTTTGATTTTGCTTCAGGATTGTGTTATTAATAACACAGAATTCAATAAGGAGCATCTTACACTCATTTCAAAATGGGGGTTCGATGGAAGTTCGGCTCACAGCTCTTACAAGCAAGCCTTTTATGGTCCGGAATGTAGCGATTTCTCAGTTTTAATAACATCAATTGTACCTTTAAGACTTGTGTACAAGAGCAAGGTACTTTGGCAAAATCCAAGACCATCGTCTACAAAGTTTTGCCGACCACTCAAAATGGCCTTTATCAAAGAAACTACAATTGTTTCACTGCAAGAAAAAGATAGAGTAATGGCTGAGATCGAACACCTAACAATGTCAAAGAAATGCTTAGGAGATAAACACATTGAGGTCAAACATGAATTGATTCTTTCAATGATAGATGGAAAGATTTGCAATGCATTAACGCAAACCACTTCGACACAAAAATGTTATTTGTGTGGTTCCACCAGCAAAGATTTCAACGATATTGATAGGATGATAAGATCAAAAATTGTTACTGAGAACCTGCAGTATGGTATTTCAGTCTTGCATGGCTGGATTCGATTCTTCGAGTGCCTCTTGCATCTTGCATATAAGTTGCCAATAAAAAAATGGCAAGCCAGATCTGAAGAAGATAAAAATATTGTTCAGCAGACCAAAAAGAAAATTCAAGATTTATTTAGATCTGAGACAGGGCTAATTATAGATGTTCCAAAGCCCGGTTTTGGGAGTTCCAATGATGGCAACACCGCGAGACGATTTTTTCAAAATGCAGAAGTTTCGGCGAAAATTACTGGGGTCGATGTCCAGCTAATAAAAAGGTTCCATACCGTTATGGTTGTCGCTGCATCAGGCCACGAGGTTAACCTGGAATCATTCCAAGAGTACACTCATGAAACTGCTAGGTACTTTGTGAAGTTGTATCCGTGGTATTATATGCCACCAACGATACACAAATTCTTGATTCACGGTACTGAAATTATTTCCAACGCTTTGTTACCAATTGGCCAACTCTCAGAAGAAGCTCAAGAAGCTCGGAACAAGGATTTCAAAAAGTATAGAGAGTGCTATTCTAGAAAAATGGATAGAATTAAGAGCAACCAAGATATTTTGAATATGTTTTTAATAAGCTCAGATCCAATAATATCCTGCAAACGGAAGTTACCGAAAAAAAATTGAACACATTCCCAAATGAAGCTTTGTCTCTTTTAAAAGCCCCAGAATTAAATGAAATCGAATTAAATGAAAGTGAAGAAAGCGAAACTGATATCGAGTCCGATTAATGTACATATTATTTAATTTTTTTTTTATTTATAAATTTTGTTATTATTAAAAAACTTTGAATTATGTATGACCCTTTTTTATTTCTAAGAAAAAAAATTTTCATGCATTTTTAGTACGTTTTTTCTATGGAAGATATATTATATAGTCAACCGATTCTTAATATTCTTCATGAATATAGTCTACATGGGTATATAATAGAAAAGGGAAAATTTCAGTGTTGAAAATTATGAAATTGCTATTTTTGCTGTGAAAAAGCCGAATATTAGGAAAATTGTCAAAAAAAAAAATTTAAAAAAAATTAAAAAAAAAATATATACTCTACGGAATACTCAAAAGTTAATTAATTGTACTTTTATTGATCTAATACAAAATAAAAAATTATAACATGGTCAAATTTTTGGACGGTTGAATTAATCGTCGTTTTTGGGGTCTCTCACCCCAGTGTGCGCCGGTTTGTCATCGAAGCAAACATTAAATGTAAGAATGACATTTTTCGGTATTTTTTGGTGCTTGTTGAATGGCAATATTTTCAATCGGTCAAAAAGTGTCGGTCGGAAACCGACCGTGTAAATTGGGCTTTACAATCAGATTTGTTCAAACTTGCATTTAAATAACAAGAAATTGAATTCTTTATTTTACGCAATACTTAAAAATACTTAAATTGTTGTTTAAAATAAGTACCAAAATGTTAACTAATTTCTTCACATACAAGGGCAGCCCTAATAAACTTCCCATTCGTTTTCACAAATTCCTGCGGAAATTAGAACAAGTCGAGCAAATCCGACAAATATGTTAGGTTGGAGTCTTATCGATTTTGAGGTATGATGAAATAAAAATTATTTAAAAATCAAATAATTTACTGTTTGTTTATCTGATGATGTTGCATTATTCCTAAATATTTTGTTTTTATTTTAATTTTATGCTTAGCATGCCAAAATCATCGATTTATCCCTTCCGAATTCAAAGACACTAGCTCAATGTCACGTGGATTCAATCCGCAAAATCTTGCCAAAAGTGAAAACCGGAACAAGTGAAGGAAATTCATTTTCGCAAAATCTTGCCGAAAGTGGAAGCCGGAACAGGCCTGAATATTATATTTATAATATCTTATTCCAAATTTTTTATTTATATTATAAAAAAAACCTCTTTACGAGGTACGAGTCTAGGGTAGATAACATTTTTCATTCCCTAAAATATCTGATATCCAGTTTTGTGACGAATACGCGCCAGCAACTACCCTCAACTGTTGGAAAAGATCCCAATGGAGCATCGAGAGTCACAGGTATTACTGCCGTTGAATTCAACGGAGACCACACGCACTTGGCAGTGGTTTTGGAAGAAAGGTATCCATTCACAGATCAGAAATTCGCGTTATTTAAGTTTCGTCAGGAATGCATATGTACAGCTACATATAATTGTAATGCCTCAGATAAGGCCTTTGGTGCGGTGGCGAATTTACGTGTCCAAACAGGTGATCACATGAATCATTGTGAGCTGTTGTTATTAAAATGTAAAGTTTCACCCGTTAAGCATCAGTTGACAAACCTCAGAGCGGAGTTTTGTGCTGCAGTGGTAGCTGCAAAAATTTTTTTTAAGTATTTACAGCTAAATTTGAGCTTCAATATAAATTTATGTATACTCGTTTTTGGTCAGATTCCATGAGCGTGCTAAGTTGGATCCAAGGAAGAGTCACAAAGTGGAAAGTGTTTGTGTCGAATCGCATCAGAAAGATAATGGAAACGTGGTAGAAATCTTAATGGAGGCATGTAGTGACGGCTGACAGCGGCAGTAAGCTCTCTACATCTGAGTTTTCGTGGCATGAACCGCATTGGCTACAAACGGTAAAATCGGAGTGGCCGGCAACGACAAATGACATAGGAGCAACGACTGAGGTTTGCAACGAAATAAAAAGTGCGAGTAGTAATCGAGTATCCATTAAACAGATGCCGCTTGTCAGTCTACTGGAGCGATACTCTTGATACACACACATGCTACGCGTCATCGCCTATGTACAGGGAAGTGTCTGGAAGCGGTTTAGGAAAGTCAATGGAATAAATGCAGTACGTTTAGTAACGCACAAATTGTTGGTGTGCTTTAAGCTCAAACCACGCTTAGGTGAACAGTAGATTGGCCTGGAGTACGTGTACGACCAGCATCGGCCTTTGCAGCGGCAGGCGTTGATTATGCTAGACCTACATATAAATCTTATAAAAAAAACCTCCTTACGAGGTAAAAGTCTAGTGACGAAAACATTTTCATGCCCCAAAAGTTTCTGATATCCAATTTGACGGATAGTATTACGTTTTACATATAAAATACTAAAAAAATAATAATTTTGGCACTCGGCACATTGCGCTAAAATGTCTCAATTCTTCGTACTGAATAAAAATCATTGTTTTGCGGAAAAGGACAATGAAATAGGTGTACAATTTTTTTTTGATAAGATGCATGGTATTTTGAATTGCTGTTTTTTCTTAAAAACTTCAATTAGCTTGCGAAGTAGACATAAATTATTATTTAAAAATTTAGTGTGGAGGCAACAAGTAAAAACACGACATTAAAATAGATGCGTCTTGGATAAATATTGAATTTTATAGCCAATTTCACATAAAACAAATAGTAAATAGGCAACCAACATGAATAAAAATATAAAAAACAAACAAATTTACACAATTTAGAAACAAATTGGATGAATCATAGTAGTGATTACAATGCAATGAAGACAAAGAAGAAAATACCATCAAAATTAAAAACAAACGTTAATATTATTTACAATATAATTAGGGTAGTTACTAATCGCATTAACAAAAATGTCATTTATATGTGCGGGCTAGCTAAAAATACGTCTTTCAATGCAGGTTATCCAATTAAATTTTTTGCGGTTCAAAGGCTTAACAGCTGAAATAGTCGTGTATCGTTATAAACAATGTAGATCAATCAGATACATATTAAACTTTTATTTTTGTAAAACCAAAGGATTCTAGAGTGATCAGATACATTTAAAAAGATGGTCAAATTTTAAGGTTGTAAACAGAGTCCGTATATTAATCAAAACCGAAGGAAATTTATCCATTTGCTTAAAAATGATTAGAGTCAATATAAGCCCTATCTGAAAGACTCATTTTTTAAAAAATTCTAAAAATCAACAAGTTACTGCCAAATTATGTGAAGAAAATGTCCATAAGTTAACAACTTTAATAGTATTGCCACCAGAAGCAATGATAACTCCTACACTATTCGTATGTTCAAAAACATATTCTGACAGTTGAACTTAAATCCATTGAGGAGATTCGAAATAATAAGTTTCAAGTCGAATCAGAAGAAGTGTAAGGGCTAAATATAAAGTCACACACATTGATCAGTTGAGTTTGTCTAATCTTTTCTTTATTTGTTGCTTGTTAAATATTTTATTTAACAATTTTGTTGCGGAGTGGATGTCTCTATTTCAAGTGCTCTGTACATACTGGCTCATTCTGTGTGAACTACTCATTCTTCTTGTTCTTTTAGAGCTACCAGATTGTTGGTTTAACTATGTTTAATTTTATATTATGGGTATTCCTAAGTTAATTTAGATATTATGTAAATGTCTAATAAGTTAATTATAATTATAGTATTTATTTACAGTTTAGTTATGGTATTTACTTATATAATATGTATCTGTACCTTACAGAAGCAATATAAAATTATTAAAAGGCTATTCAAAAGTTTTGAACTTTATACCCTAATCAAGACCTGTAGCTAATAATACCACCGACGCCAAAAATATTCATTGTAAATATAAAAAATAGTGATTCATTAAATGGCTTAGAAGTGGCTCTAACCTACGCCTTAAATATTCAATGTAAATAAAAAAAATAGTAATTAATTCAATGGCTTTAACAATCAGCATAGGCCATTTTCTAAAAATGCACTTTTTATGATATATTTTCTATAAACGCATCTACTTCAATGTCCATTTAAAAAACATGTAAATGTACTTAACAGGGAGAAGGGAGCATCTCCAACCCTATAAAGTATATATGGGTAATTCTCTAATGTCGAATGCGACATTCGTACGCATTCAAAGAGAAATAAAACATGTGCCAAGACTTTATTTTATTTTGACAAAGGGCGAAACTTATAAGTCTTGATTAGCACTATAGTTGGTGCCAAGATGATTTTGGGCCATTTTCAAGATAATTTAAAAAAAATAGAGGCATTCGCACGCAACTCAAACAGAAGTCACTTTTACGAAACCAATTCAAGCATTGATTTCAGCAAAGCATGAACGAATATTTTGATGCAACTGACTTTAAAGTGTTATGCATTTATATTTCTTAATAATGTGTTTTGTTTGATTTAAAAATATCAAGTAGTTTTTTTTTTAATTTAATTTAAATCACTTTCGCACGCGACATTTTGTTCCACAATATATTTATGTTGTTTCTGTTTCTCTTTTTTCAAAATATATATCGAAAACAGCTCGAAAAACTATGAAATAAAATTATTTATGTTACAGTCTTACTCTCTTACTTAGTGTTATCGATAGAATGCAACCGGCCTTTTTTGGAAGTATGTTTTTAAGAAAATTATTTGAATAAGTAATGGGTATTCTATAGTCGGGAACACGACTATAGCCTTTTTCGCATGTTTTTGTGTTTTGAATTGATGCCACCAATTTCAATTTTTAAGTCATAATTTATGTCTTCTTCGCAAGCTAATTGAAGTTGTCCAGAAAAAACATGGCAATTCAAGATATCATGCACTTAAACAAATAAAATGTTTGCACCTATTTCGTTGTCCATATGTGTATATCACCATCCTAAGGTTGTTGATGAACCAATTGTATCCAGTGAATTTATGAAGATATTTGAACTAACATTTTTATTAACATTTGCCATCGCCAATTTAAGTCACTTTACATTAACATATTCTGAACTCATTTTGGTTATTTCAACACACACACATTCAAGAATTTGACGCGTCTTCAGCGTCTTGTGTGAATTACGTTTTAGTTTGTAGCACTTTTAGCAAATCAAGCAGGACAGCGCTCCTCAAATATACAAAAAAAATATAAAAATTACAGTCCACTCAATGTTTTATTCACCACCAGCGGTATTCATTTGTTTGGTAACAAAGGCAATACATTTCGAGCCCTTTGGGGAATTGACATCCAAGCATTTATTGTCACATTACAAGGATTTTTTTGAAAGGCGAGGACTTAAAGCAGATTAATTAATAATTATCACACATTCAATCAAAGGAATCGCTTGCCCTTTTAATCCTCCATCCGCGCAGCATTTCGGCGGACCTTGTGAGGCCGGGGTAAGGGTATTGGAGGACGAGTTCTTTTATTTGAGGAGAAGTCGACGGTGCACAGTGTAAGATCTTGCCAATCTAGGGGGACTTTAAGCAAAAAAAAAAAATATTTTTAAGGTAAATGAGCTTTTAGAAGCCAATTTAGAAATGTTCAAATGTTACGAAAACAAGCAAAAAACAAAAAAATTTTGTTCAGAAAATAACGGTTCTTAAACCGGTGAATTTAAACTGCATGCAAAACTGCATCGGATAACGAGCTACAGTTGACAATGTTTAATTGGATCGTGTGGTCAATGTGAGCAGTGATAAAAAGGTACTTTATAAGTGTACTAGAAAATTTGTATTATTTATTGGAAATAAGTGCCAAAAAGTAAGTAAATTTTTTACAATATTCTATTTTTGATGGAAAAAAACTAACAACATTCAATCACATTCAAATCAACCAAAACATACATCGATTGCAGAAAGTCATTCTGAATCAGGATCAGAAATAAAATTTTGCCCATATTTTGCCCAAGGGACTTCAATTTAGCAATGAGTGTAATAACACTCGCCGAATTTTTCGAGGTTTGGTCAAGCAACGTAAGAGCCGTTAAGCTTAACTCACTCCTAGAGCACGCAGCGATGATTTTTGGCAATAGTATTGATTATTTAAAGTTGCACTTAACAAACATGTGCAATAAATTTCAGTTATGGTGGAGTAAGTCTAGGAGGGATTTATCCAGATTTATGACCAATAACGCAAGTTGGCTTCAGGGCCAATAAAAGACGTTGATTTAAAGGGTTAATGTCCCGCCTTTAGCCTCAAACCGTTAAGTTTTTGTCTCATGATCAATATAGCGAAGAAAGTTGTGATCCAAATTCAGATTCTGATTAAAATTTGCAAAAAGTTATTTCGTCAAATCGTTTAATCAATTTTAAATTAATTTTTTTTATTGAAAAAGAAATAATGAAAAATATGAAAATCGGCTTTTTATTTTTTTCGGCCATTAAGTTGGAAGTTACAAGCTAAAGCATGAACATGTAAGTAATCAATTTGAAAAAAAAAAAATTTATTATTAATCTTAAATAAATATTTTTTAGTTAGCTAAAATAAAAACAAACAATACTAATCTGATACTTGTTTGATAAACAATTTTTTTTTTATGGCGATTTGTGTAAAAAAATTTTAAAATATCGGGTTTTTATTATTTTTACGCCTTTTAAAGTGCCACGCCCACTTTAAATTTTAGTCCAAAAATTTCTTTGGGGATATTCGAACATTCACTCCAAAGTTCAAGTTGATAGCTTTAAAATTGCGACTGCTATTGAATTAAGTCCCCCTAGATTGCAAAATCTTACAATGTGCGGTGTTGATTCAGATCAAATTCTGCTTAAATTCGAAAACCATGTTGCCCGTTGTAAAATTATCCAAGTGACCTACTGGCGTTAACTCCGGGCCATTATTTGATCGGCGAGGCTCTACTAGCTCCAACTCAGTGCAAACTTGAAAAAAAACAGAGCGTTGGCGAAATTGTCAGTATTATGTACTCCGTCAGAGTACCGACTATTTGTCGATTACAGCGTAGGCCAAAGTGGGCTCAAGCCAAATGGAGTTTGCGGATAGGCGAGTTGGTTTTTTATCAAGGAGTGTCATCAAATCGATGGATTCTTGGACGAATCACACACACGCATTGTAGAGCCGAGGGACTAATTCGAGTAGTCGCGCTTAAAACGCCAAATGGTGAAAATGTGTCCATTGCTTATTGATAACAATTTACTAGCTAGTGACCCTGAACCCACATAATAAAGTTAAACTGAACCCACACAATCAAGTCAAACTGTCTCCTTCTGGATCTCGCGTGTTGAGTGTTTCAGGAGCTGCGACCAAAGTGATGAAACCAGAGAGTAGGAAGTTGGATCTGAGGATGTTTGGTCTGTTACTAAAATAAGAGTGCAAAACCAAAACTCTGCGATAGCAGTAATGCGCTCTTAGAGCGAATGATGTGCAGTGTGCGAGCGCCGTAGAGCAAGCGCTCACCAGCGGACACCATACTTTGTGCCCACTGGAGATGCACAGTTAGTTGTTGCGCTTTTGATTCAGTTATTTTTCAATCTGCTTTCTTTGTAAAATTTGGTTGAATTATTGGGTGCGTTTTCACTCACGTTAAGACCGTCAGCGTCAGCCCAACACAGAAGAACACACATTGTTAGCAATAATAATTTTATCATGAATCAATTGTTTTCAAGGAAAAAATAACGTTGTTCTCGTCTGAGAGTGGGCAACTCGGCAGGTGCTGGGAGCCTCAACGCCGCCACGGATGGAAAAACAAACCGCGGGCCGCATCATTTCTTTGAAACATCTGTGGCTCCGCATTGCGCTCGGCAAATAGCCAGCACAACAACAAATAATTTAAAATGGCATTCAAAATTTTTATTTTGCATATGGGCATTTCCAGGATCGAGATCGTCTTTAAATGGAAAAAAAAGGAAAAAGTTGACATTTTCAAAAATGTTTTCTCACATATTTAATGCATTTTATCAAAACTATTTGTATTATAAGAGACAAGCTTTGAAGACTTGTCGTTTTCAAACAATTTTTAAAAAACAACGCATCGCAAACGCGACGAAAAATAGAAGTCATGTGAGACTTTATCTTGACAAATGCGAAAGTCAGTAAAAGGTGGCGAGTAATTTGGAAGAAAGTGCAATTACACCATAATAAAATAATGTTGTTTTCTATTTAAAAGAATTTTATTGATATTTTACTATCATTTAATTTATTTTACAAGTTTTATTAGTAATTTCATCGCGAACGTGACAAGATGTCCACCTAGTTTGTTCCAAGAATTTGTTCATCAAATTTAATTCGATGTATCGAAAACAGCTTGTAAAACTTGTTTTAAATTAAGCATTCAATACATTTCTATGTATTAAAATGGTTCATGTTACAATCTTACGGTCCATTTTGGAAGTCAATTTTCAAGAAAATGGGCAAAAATATAGGAAAAGTGAATTTATTTCAATGTTTTTATTTCTATATGTCCATCCTATTGAATTTCTTCAAGTGTATATTGCTTAAATAAATAACTTGAATACATTTTTGGTAAAAAAATTTCACAAGATGTGAGTTTTTGATCAATTTGGGCGAGGTGGACCTTTTTCTGGAAATGCCCATAAAATTTATTATGAATTTAATCGAACGAACCAAAAAAGTGTTCGGCGGGGATAGTAACCGAGCCGATTTAAATTTGTTAAGCTCTGACGTTAGCAGACAGATTTCGAAATTAGTGTTGACTGTTTTCTGGGACCTCTGCCAAAAACAAAGTTTCCATTCAAATATTGTTTATGTCGTTTGTTCCGGTGAACTGTAGTAATACTGCCACAAGTGCTACTGGGCGAAAGACAACATTTCGCGGGGAAATCGCTAACGTAAATTTTACTTGAACGATGAATTTGTTTAAGCTAAGTTGTGCAATAATATAGCCTTCTATGTCTGACCGTTTTGGCTCTACAATGATCAGTCAGTTAGGACAACCAGGTTCCCGGCATAAGTATTTTGGCACCATTTAAAGTTAATTCTACTCATAGTTTGAGCTTCATTCATGCAAAGTTTGGCATCAATAAAAAGGTCATTTAAATACCTTTTGAATGACATACAATTTTTCTTAATCCGATTATGTACCCGTTGAAATTTTCGAATTTTTGTAAACGTCTAATTTTTCACCTTTTTTCTTCAATTTTTGAAAAACAATGTAAAAAGTTGAAAAATTAGTTGTTTACAAAAATTCGAAAATTTCAATGGGTACATAATGGGTTAATAAAAATTGTATGTCATTCAAAAGGTATTCGAATGACCTTTCCATTGATACCAAACTTTCCATGAAGTGCGCTGACAATTTGGCTAGAACTAACTTTAAAGGGTGCCAAAATACTTTTGGCCACCGTTGTAGGTGACACTAATTTATCGTGTAATAAAATAAAAATCAAAAATAACTCTTAACTTTTATTTTTATTGAAAAAATCAGAAATAAGAGTTATTTCTCAAATTTTTTTGAAAAAATGAATTTTAATGATTATTTTTGACTTTTTAAACAAAAAATAAAAATAAGAGTTATTCCGTAACTTTAAAATAAAAATCTAAAAATAATTGTTATTTTGCAATTTTTATTTTAAAAGTTATAAAAGTTGCGGTCCCTGGTTTTGTCACTCTTTCAGAAGAAAAATAAAAAGACAATAAATAATATGCTTATGAAAATCATACTTTGGCATCTATTTAGTATAAGATCAAAGAATTATAGAAAAAATTTCATGTTAATCGGAATATTGGATTAGGAATTACAGCCCAATTCCTACCTCGGTGATCATGAACCTATTCAGTTGATATAGATAAGTGTTGCCAACAGTCTGAAGGAGGTGGAGCGGGGCAGATCAGTATCAACAGCCCAGTCAATTTAGATAAAAAGTTCGGCGTTGCTAACTTTCTCGTGACTAGAATGATATAATAATAGTGTAAGTAATGTAACGTAATAATAATAATGTAAGTCAAGATCCTTTAAGATTTCAAAACCAATTTATGTCAAAGAATAAATAGTTTTCACATACTTTTCAATTTGTGAATAAAAGAATACGAAATGCGTATTTTGAAATATACTTATGTACATGTTTGTACATGTATATTTGATCACAATGCACTCAGAAATTCGAATAACGTTACGGACGTTACTTTCTTGTCAATATGACCACCAATAGCAACTTTTTTGCTGACGTTCAATATTTCTATACATTCTTTGATCCAGCATCTTAAGAAAAGACTCCATGAACAAAATAACGCATTACTAGATTTGCTAATTTTAACAACAAAAAATGAAACAATGCTACTATCGGTTTTAAAGGAATAGTATTTCATTTGCTAGTAAGATATAGAAGATTAAATATAGCACATTTTCACAAAGATATGAGCAAAAGTCTGCGGATCAAAGTAACGTTACTGACGTCGGCCGCGACCATTTGCTTTCGCCACAGGTGCTACTAGTATCAGTCTAACAATTATCATCACAAAATTGATTTTTGATATTTTTGGCTATAGTATACATTAAATAACCACTAGGGCAAGAACTCAGAGTGCTTGATAACCTTGACCCACATTTCTGTACAACTACATACTTTTGGCATGGACAACCTATTTTTTATTCTAGAGTTCTTAGCAGAGCATTGTTAGGTTTGTATGAATTTACTTACATATGTATGCATCCACGTACATACATATATCGGTACATACAGATAGAAGTTTATGCATAAAAACATACATATGTATGTACATGTTTAAAAATTTATATTTCAGATGTTTGTCGTGCAAGTTGAAGTTTTTCTACAAAGTCCAAAATGCCTTAATTTATGCAATATTTACCAATTCTCAAAAAATAAACAAAAAGTTAAGTAGAATAATGCGCCTAAACTTAACAGCTCAGTTTCTTTCTTGCAAAAATTTTGTGAAATGGCAGTGGTACATATAAGCGCTCCTATGTACATATTTACATAAGCGTGTATGTATGTATGTACATATGTATATACATACATACATGCAAGCTTGTTTATATATATGTACATACATGTATATTTGTACATAAGAATGTATGTGTACACTAACGTATGTATTTAACTGTACACATTAAGGAATAAATATATAGTATAGCTTACTATGGATACTAAATTTACAATATACATATGTATATCCTTAAAATACATGAAGTAAATAATGTTCTATTTTATTACATCTGCCATAAACGAATTTTTGACAAAAAATATGCATATAAATTTCATATTTAATATCCCTTGAGGTAGATACGGATTTATGTATATCTCTAAACATATACATACATACATAAATATATATGAAACATCAGAAATACGTGCGTTGGAATATCAGCGAGACGTTTAAAAAACATTATATTTTATTAAAACATTAAAATAGTAACACCAGACTGTTTAACTCCAATCAAAGAAGTTTTACTTACGCGTTTTTCTATATAAGAACTTTTTGCAGCCACAACTGGAATTAATGCCGCCCACAACATATTGTTATCTTACAAAGGTACAAATAAACACTTTTCACAGTGCGATTTAATCACTTGCGACAAGACTACACCAGCATTTAAAAAAAAATAAAACAGGATTTTAAAATGCCTTCGGTTGTGTGTCAGTCTACACCACTCAGTTGTTTATTTAATATGTATTTTCATATTTATTAAATACGGTGGAATTTTCACCAATTTGGGGCGCAGACTAGAGCTGGGGAAGACATCGATGTTAACATCGGAGTATCGATTTTTACACAACATCGTCAACAACTTTGTTCGTATTAGGACTGTTAAAATAAATCGTGGTATATCGATAAATTGATCGATTCTTTTGAAAATTCTTTTAAAATATATTGACAATAGGGGTATTCCTGAAACAGATTTTGGTACGGATAAAAGGCCTAGCGTAAGCCCAAACTCCATATAAAAACAATGCTGACGTGAAAAATGAAAAGAAGAAGACGACATTTATCTCTGCTTGTCAGTCTGGAGGAAAAATAAAAACGGAGTTGTCAGGTAAGGAACGGGCGCAATTCAGCACTGTGTGCATTTAGCTCGCGGAACATCGAACTGTTTAGAATTTCGCCAGGTATAAAGGAGATAAATGTCTGACACATAAGTAAAAACGATGAAGACTATTTGCAACAACGAAAGCTAAAATTGTTTTTATAGACATAAACTAGATAATTTTGTATTTTTTTTAATATACAGCGTGGTCCGTAATAAGTGTCGCACCTTACTTATTTAATAAAAAGAAATCTAGTGGGAAATTTATATTCAAATCTGTTTGAAATTTGATGAAGTATTTTCTTATGTTTTTACATATCTAGATTGTATTTTTTCTCCTTAGCTTTCATTACCAGCTTTAAACGCTTTTGAAGTCCTTTGCAAGTGGCACGGACGATGTCTTTGGCTATTTCTAGTCCAACTCCATGTTTTTTTAAGTCCTCAATTTGTTTATCATGTAATCTCATATGCAAAAGTTCAATGGATGCAGATCCGAAGACGATGGAGGCCATCGAATTTAAGCATGTTACGTTGTTTTTGAATCACCACCCAAAAATCGCTAAAATCGCTGAAATCGCTGATCACAAAACCATAACAGTTATCGAATTTTCATATCCTTGAATGGCTTTCAAATTAGTCTGATCCTCTGCAATACTTGCAAAAATATTTTTGAAATTTTTTTTTGCAGTAACTCTTAGATTTATTTCAAGAATTTTTTTGCATCAAAATAATTTTTTGAAAAAATCGACGATAAAATTTAAAAAAATACACGTTTACAAAAATTTAAATTTTTCAATGGGTACTTAATGGGTTAAGGACATTTTTGCATCATTCAAACGGAATTTCAACGACCTTTCCAAATATATATTTTTTACTATGATGACTTGACTTACAATAGCTATTAAAGCTGAAAAAAGTGTGTACGCATAGTTTTTCAGGCAAGTGTATATTACTTCTAAGTTGCCTTGAAGCGAGCAAAAGTGAATTGCCTAAATCTGCGAATCACTTCTATATTTTATAAGAATTTAAAAATTTAGTTTTTTCTTTCCCCCTCTGAATTAAATTTTTGCATTAGCTCTCTTATTACTTTTATTGTTGATAAACTTCCAACAGACAATATATAAACTGACTTCTACGTAAATTGATTTTAAAATATACTTAAGTGGAAGAAATAATAACGAGTGCTTATTTGTGCGGGTTTGTTTAGGCACAGTATCGCTTCAAAAAAGCGCTTCTCAAATCCGTACCAAGCTTTAGATCTTAATTATGCGAATCTTAACCAGTTTCACAAGCGACTCATTTTGCACAACTGATAAGACGTTGTTTTCAAGAGTTAAAAAAGGCACAAAAACACAAACTAAAAAAAGAAAGGATGAAAATCTGATTTTTTAACATTTCTTGAACAGAACATTGATGTAGAATTTTACTATTTATTTATCATTATTATCAGCTCCTTTTTATCTTCGTCTTCTTACACTATGGACGGCAGTCCACGCTCGTGGAAATATCAGACCAAAAAAAAAAACAATCGCAGCATATATACTGGTAGTTTTGGATATAGAGAGCGGATCGGTCTATAGTAATAGATGATAATGCGTTTGAGTTATAAATTGAATATGTACTTTTAATATGGCATATAGAATTTTCCGGTCGATCCAATGATTTTAGCAATATAGACATTTGCATATCTCTGTTAAACTTTGCATGCTTAAACGTGGGGCTTCGGTTGTCGCATAAAGCCCTTATCCTTGGGTAAAGGAAACTTATTATGTTGAATACGCACTGGTACTTCATTCAAATCATCCAAATCGGACAATGTATTCCAGGGAAATTGGGATTTCACAATGACGTCATCGAGCTCAGAATAAATTATTGTGTGTTTGTTTGTTATATTGCTAGTTTGTTACCCATTCTCAACAAATCGGTTTTCCGATATTGGATATTGTAAAGATACTATTCCAGTAGCAGAAAATATATTGGGCGCTCAAAATGTTTAATTTTGAATGTCAGGCTTGCAAACTTCAGTGTGACAGCATAACACCAAATATCTCTGTCAAATTTAAAATAATAAAATGGAGAAAATGAACCAAGTGGACATGATGAGAGAAGTGTCAGCAAAACACTGAATCAACCGATGTTTTGAAAGGTCAAAATAAAACTACCAGCTGTTTACCAAACAGTACTGTGAAACGCCAGTAAATTTTCTGAGCACCCCAAATTTAGGTACTGGATACAAGGGTTAAGAAATAGCCTCAGAAAGTAATTTCGAGCCAGTTTGCAACCCTCTTTTTTTATATGGATTATATATGGATTTTTTAGCTGGATTAGCAGCTACTGGAAACTATGCTTTATAAAAAAAAACCTCTACATTTTCATGCCCCAAAATTTCTGATACACAATTTTGTTTTTATTTTTTGTTTTTTTTAAATGACGGGAAGTATTTATTTTTGCGTTTCATTCCAAAGAACTTAAAAACACATGTTTGACTACAATTGAATCGAACCCAGTTTTACAAACTGAATGTTCTAATTATGTGACAGGTCAGCGACTCTAACTAGTGAGCCACCGGACCACACAATATGTAGCTCACAAAAATAATAGTAGTAGTAATAGCACTAAGCAAACAATACATAGAGGCGTCAAACAAGCATTTTTGTGATATCATATATTTTGTATAGCGTGCAACCCCAGAGCGTTCGGCAATAGCCGAACGCTTTTGCAGTGAGACCCCAGAACGCACAGCACAGCTGAGAGAGAGCGCCCACGAAAAATGTTCAGTCTCTCTCTCATTATCGTTTCTATGTGTATGTGTGTATGAACATGCGTACGCTTCTTAGTGTGCGTGAAATGTAAACATGCGGACTCGATCATCCGCTGGAACATACCCTGTTACAAAAATACCCAAATACAAACAATTTTTTTTCTTATTTTCTTTGCTTTTTTCATTGTTTAATAATTGAATGCCACAGAAATATGATTTTTAATTAATAATACTACAAATAATAATTAATAAACAATACAAAGCAAAGTGAATGAAAAAAAGTGTTTATATCTAAAACAGGGTATGTTGCTACGGGTGATCGAGCATGCCGTCGCTTGTGTGCGCTCTCTCTCAGCTGCGCTTTGCGCTTTAGAGAAAAACGCGTTCGGATTTTGCCGAACGCTCTGAGGTTGCACGCTATACAAAAAATATGATATCACAAAAATGCTTGTTTGACGCTTTTATGTATTGTTTGCTTAGTGGTAATAGTATAGTTTAAAATAAAATTTTTGACTCTCTGCACATTACGCTAAATTCTTCATACCTAATAAATATAACCTTTTTGCGCAGTGCCGAGTGACAAACATTTTATTTTGAAACAATAAATATGTAAAACTTCGTCACAAAATTGGATACTAGAAATTTATACAAGCCAAATTTCAATTCAATAGCTTTAAAATTAGAGTCTATGCTAAAATAAACGACATACAGAGCTGATTTGGGGGAAAAGAGCAATGGGACATGTCGCAAATGAATGTCTTTTTATATGAAGCTAAGGCCTAGAAGGGGGAATTTTTTTTCACAGCATACCTAGCCTTACATTTTATTTTCTTTTTAACATAGTAGTGGGATTCCGGTAAACGTTTTTGATTTGGTTTAGATTATTTTTAACCAAATCTAAATCAGTTGACGGAACGACCCTTTTTGCACACTGATTATTTTTTGATTTCGTGAACAGCTGACAGCCTGGGCGAACAACTGATTGACAACTAAAAAGTATACAAAAAAAGAGCGTAATTGCACAAAATGCAAGAAAAAAATGTATATACGTGTTAAACAAAAGTTTGCTCATTGAAAATGTTTTTATTGAATATTCGCAGATTTCCAATGTAAACAAACACCAACTGTCACACAGCTGTTTGAAACCAAATCTAAATGAAAACGAAATCAGTCTCAGAGCTGATTTCACAAAATCAATTAGTAAGACCACATTTCCCTGATTTGCTCTGGGCACACTAAAATTGTTGTATGGAGCAGCTGTGAACAGCTGACTGCGAAATCAAAATCATATCTAAACCAAATCAAAAACGTTTACCGGAATCCCACTAGTATGCAAAACTGATTTGGATAAAAAGAGGAGATAATAGGCAATGGAAAATGTAAATTAAAGTTAATAGAGGAGAAATATGCGATGGCACGCAAGCACAGCGTATTGGCTGCACCCTTCGCTTTTAAATTTCTTACGTGGATTCTCAATTTTTATTAATGAAAAAAATACAAAATTGTCTTATTTATGTCTATAAAAACAATTTTAGCTTTAGTTCTTGCTTATAATATACCAATATTGTCGTCATTATTGACCAAATTCAAACACTCTTCTTCGTTCCCACTTGTGTGCCAGACAATTCTCTCCTTATACCTGGCGAAACTCTAAACAGTTCGATGTTCTTCAAGTCCTCTCAGCTGTTTGCAAACAGTGCTCGATAACGCCCGTTCCTTATCTGGCAGCTCCGTGTTTATTTTTCCTCCGGATCGACAAGCGGAAATAAATGCAAAGTTCTTGTTCTTCACATTACGCCAGCGTTATTTTTAAACGGAGTTTGGCTTTCTTCGAGGCCTTTATTTCGACGTCCGTACCAAGTTTAAATATTTCCGCCGCTAAAATGTTTTTTAAGTTTCCGTACTAGTCTTTAGCTTAGTACGCAAGCTAACTAAATTTTACGCGGCGTAAAGTGCTCAATATTTAGCTGTCGACCCAGTGTTGCCAATGCAACTCGGAAAAATAACAGAAAGTTGAGTGGTAACTCTATGCGTCAGCGGCGGTTTATTTTAAATTTGAACATGCAGAACTGATTAGGATAAAAGAGGAGAGAATACGCATTGAAAAATGTATATTAATGTTAATAGAGGAAAAATATGCGATGTCACGCAACCACAGCGCGTTTTGGGTGCACCCATCGATTTTGAACTTCTAATGAGGATTCACCATTTGTGTTAATGAAATAAATACAAAAATATCTATAAAAAACATTTTAGCTTTCATTCTTGGTTATAATCTACCAATATTGTCGTCGTTATTGACCAAATTCAAATACTCTATATCGTTTTCACTTGTGTACCAGACATTTATCTCCTATATACCCAGCGAAACTCTAAACAGTTCGATGTTTCGCTGGGCCAGTCAGCTGTCACAAACAGTGCTGCCCATTCTGTTACTTTACTTAACAGCTGTTATTTTAGTGAGTCTGCGGACACCCGAGCGTAGCTAAATGTCAAGTTCTTCTTCTTGATTTTACGCCAGCGTTTTTTTTATATGGAGTTTGGGCTTACGCCAGGCCTTTTTTTTAGTTTGCGTACTATGCTTTTAAATAAAAATCCAATGATTTTATATGTTGTGTTGCGTTTGGATATACATACATACCTTTTTTTTCAGCATACTATTTTTAATTTTAGCTTGCGTTAGCTTTTTTACGCATAATCTAGCTTATAGGGGCGCCTGGCAACCTGGCAACATTGCCAGCCACCTATGTACATACTCTGGCGAACATACTTATTGGCACAGCAAGCATCTTAAGATTTGAGGACTAATATACGTATGCGCCGTTATCGTAAACATATTGGTATTAATGGATGGGTCATTTAAAATTCGTTTGAATAATACAAAAATATTCTTAACCCATTAAATACAAATTGAAAAGTTCTAATTTTTGTGAGTCAACTTTTGAATTTTTTTTCCTATATATTTTATAAAAAATTTTTTGATGCAAAAAAAATTGTCTAACAATTCTAGGAGTGACTGCAAGAAAAAATACCTCAAGGAAAGAAGTATGCACTAGCCAGAAAAACTATGCATACACCCTTATTTTTGCTTTAACAGCTATGTTAGTGAAGTTATCACAGTAAAAAAAATATATTTGGAAAGGTCGTTCAAATTCCGTTTAAATGATGCAAAAATGTTCTTAACCCATTAAGTACCCGTGGAAAATTTAGAACTTTTGTAAAAGTGTTTTTTTTTCACTTTTTTCCTCGATTTTTTACAAAAAATATTTTGATGCAAAAAAATTCTTCAAACAATTCTAAGAGTGACTGCAAAAAAAATTTTCAAAAATATTTTTTCTAGTATTTTTTATAATTTTTTGAAAGTGTGCCAAAACTTTTGTGCAGGGAAAAAGTGACCTTTTTTTGTTTTTAAAATAAAATAAAATAATTTAAAAATTTTGTTTCCTGATTTTGGTAGTAAATTATTAAGTTTGTCAAGGAAAAATGCGTTGCTTATGAATATGTTAGCGATATCGGCGCAAATTAGCCGCAAATGCAAAAACGCTTGCTGTACCAATATTTATGTGTGCCTCTGTACATATCTAGGCAGTCATTGGCTGAAGACGGCATAGCATCGTAAAGAAAAAATTTTCCAAGATTAAACCCTATTTATCAACCGGTTTTTATTTAGGAAACATTTCTTTTTTTCTTAAAAAATTTTAATATTTTGTTTAAAAAAGTTTTCTGTTACCTTAAACTTATTCTAGTTCTACATAAAGGAAACATATCAAAGCATGCAGCGTACAAATTTATACACATATATAAAAACACATGTACATACATATGTATGTATGCTAACGATATAATCATCTAGATCATAAACATAAATATTTACATATGTACATGCGCAACCAGCCAGGTTGTCTATATTTCAGACGCCTGCATATTAGTTCTTCTAATGCTCGTGTTTAGTTTCTGGTACTAGCCTCTGTCAAAATACGCTTATTATGTTCCTTGTTTACCAAAGCATCTTCCGTGTCCGTGAAGCGTGTATGCAATCCAGAAGCGATAAAACGTTTACTTGCAGCGATGTCCAAACGTGGTGCTGCTAGTGAGTCATTTATTTCCTTTTCGCGAGCTAGCATGTCCTTTGCTCGACGTAAATCGTGTAATATGTAGTGCTACAATACAATATAACTAATTTTAGTTGACATATAAATATACATAAATTAATTTGTTACCTTGGTCAAATCGGATCCACTCAGTTTCAAATACATCCAATAGAGCGTGCTATTTGCATAAGCCAAATAAGTGTCTAGTTTTATCTGCTCATCTGTACTTAAAGTTGAAAATTCGCGTGCTAATACTGCACAGTTCAGGTCTTTTTCCAAAACATCTAGATTAGCCGAAAAATTGTTCAAAACACCAAATATTTGATCATTCTGCATTTGTTTATTACAGGAAATGGAGCTCTGTAATTTATTGTTTAGTTTTTGAGCCTCAGTCATGGCTTCCTTTCTCAAGTCTTCAATAGTGATAGAAAATAACTATTTTCTATTGCAAATTTAGACCGCAATTAAATATGTTATGAATGGCAATGTTGATTATTTTTCGTAGAGATGGACGATATTTACTTATATGCTACATTTTCACTAAAGGTGGGTTCTCACTGCGTCACAAACGCTTCACAAACGCTGCACAAAGCTGTTCACAACGTCACAAGGCAATGTGAACACTAAATGCATAGTCACAAAATTGTGAAGTCACAAAAATGTGACAATCCAATGTAAACACCACTTTCACATTCTGTCAAAAATTTTTTGCGAAGGAGGCTGACACAATTTTGATAAAAACTATGTTAACTCCTGTTAAAGTTGAAGCAGCTCAATTGAGCCTAATCCCATTGTAAAAGCACATCGAGCAAGTTGGTTTTTCTTCACATTTGTGAAAACATAAACGTCAATATTTTAATATTGTTTATTTTATTTGTTGTTTTTTGGGCCTTTAGCATTGATTTTGATTTTTAAAAGAGAAATGGATTTACAAGATGAAACTGAGCTTGCTGCTTTGGCGGTCATTGGGCTGTGGCTTTTAGAGGACGTCGATGGTGAACCCAAGGCAAAGCGCAGCTGCTGGATCGATGAAATGAGTTTGACTCGTGAAAAAGAGGGAATGCATGCATAGCTAACGGAAGAACTGCGAAGTCTTTCGTTCAAATTCAAAGCAATTGAGCTCCAACTTGCTTCCTTGGCCTCCCGGTTCTTGTTGTTTTCACTACATACATTCCAGAGGCATTCTGACTCCTCCACAGCTTCAATTAGCTTGTGGATTGAATCAGAATGCCACTGGATTGTTACCCGACGTCCACGGCTGATTATCTGCTCCTTATTAATTATTTTTAAAAAATGCAACCTATTTAATTAAAGGACATGTGCAAAGTGACATTTCTTTGTTCTTATTCTTTTTGTGGAACTTGTTATTGTTCAATTGTGAGCATTTTGTGAACATTTTGATTCCTTTTGATTTTTTGCGATGCTCTTTACATTGACTGGCAGTGTTTACATTGAAAGCTTTCACAAGTCTTTTCACAAGGCTTTCCACAATTTTGTGAAGTACAAATTTTGTGTTGCCAATGTAAGCACTTTGACGTATTCTGCAAATCATCACAAAGCATGACAAAATGTGATTTCACATTGTGCAGCAGTGAGAACCCACTTTAAGGCACACTATTAGCGCTGAAGAAACATCGATGCAAACATCGTTCCATCGATGTTTTTATGTTAGCTCAAAACATCGATGTTTTTCAAGCATCAGTTTTTCAACACTGCTTTTAATGTTGGCTGTTTACAGATTCGCGAGTTGGTAAGTTTGTAATTCCTCATTTATGTTGGAAGGTATAACTGTATTTAAATATTTACTAATAAATATACAGAGGTGCCACAGAAATCGCTTTCGCTCGAAATAGACTTGAATCTGGATGAAATTTATGTCAAATTCAAGCGAAAGCGATTCCTGTGGCACCCCTGATAATATTTTTAGATGAACACGGATAAAGCAATGGAGCCATTGCGGGAACTTGCTAAGAAATTCTAAAGCGTACCAGCAACATCCACGGCTTCTAAAAGGACGTTTGGTAAGGCCGGGCAGATTCTGTCCAAAAGACGCGTTGAAGCCCGAAATATTGAAAAAATTGTTGTTTTCAAACAAAAATCTAGATAGGTTTAAGTTTTTTATAATTATAATACCCGCAAAGGGAAAATTTTTCTTTTGTCTTTAGTTCATTTTATCATTTTCAATGTGCACATTCATGATCTATTATTAGCACGAAGGGAATTGTGTTTCTTATTTTATTTTAACATATTAAACATAAAAATACATAAATAAATAAAGACAATTTGTATATGTTCGATACATTCATGTTTTACTGTAAATGCATTGAAAAGATCGATGCTTGGAAACATCGATCGAATCGTTATCGGTTGCCTACACAGACACTAGCAGTGCTACCAACTTAGCTTTTTTCCCGTCAAATCTGGCTGTTCTTAAAGCCTAGTACCGACGTGAGATAAATTTTTAGCGGCGGAAAATGCTCAATATTTCGCTGTCGACGAGCGTAAAGCCAGAGTTGCCAATGCAGAACGGAAAAATAACAACAAGTTGAGTGGTAACTCTATGCGTCAGCTGTGCAAAACCAAAACAAACAGACAAAAAAATTATAACAAATAATTATTTGAAATGAATTGCGAAATTCATTTATTCATTCATTTTCATTTCTTCATTCATTACTTTAGCATTTGTTTTCTTATTAAATAGTGATAATTATTCTTATTATTGGTATTATTCATTTCTTTTTTTTTTGGAAGCGTTCGTATGCTCCCAAAGCACCTGCGTCATTTCCTGCTCTGCATTTTCCGCTTCCTCTGGGGTCGTCATATTCAGCCTTTCATCCCAGTAACGCATGATTGAGCGAAGCGGGATTGGCTCTGGAAGTTGCATAATAGTATCCTGCTTGGCAATCATCGTTTCCAGCACGCCAATAACCTCATCCTTTTCCGGCGTTGGCTGCTCCATCTTCCTTTTTTTACCGGGTCGCGCCTTGAATATAAGTTTGTAATGTTACTTTTGTGTATTTAGTATAATGTATTTCTTATATACTTACATAAGAGTACGATGATTCCCCGCATGATGTGCTCGCATCTGCATCTTGCTGTGTTGAATCAAATTCAATCATGCTATTAACTGAAGAATTTGATTCGTCCAAGTCCGTCTCTCGTCTGGAGGACTGACTTATGCTGGTGCTGAAAGTACTGCAAGAAGATTTTCAGCGCAGTTGTTGTAATTTTGGCATTTCTACTTACCGCCTCTGCGAAGACATTTCGGAAAGGAATGACATATACGGGGCCAAATGCCACTCGACCGCGTCGTTCGCCCTGGGCATCTGCGGCCCAACTCCACCGGCACTGACACTTTTTTTGCCTGCCACCTTGCAGTGGTACCGGTAGCTGTCCCGCAGGCTCTTCCACGCTACCTTGCAATCATTTTCTGAAATATAAATGTTTTATTAAATAGCGTTTCACTGTTGTAGTTCAAAGAAACTTACCGCTTCTGTTGAGCGTCTGGGCCACACTCTCCCAAGCATTTTTTATACAAATCGAATCGAAGTGTTTTTTATCTGTGAGGTCCCACAATATCGGCCTCTTCTCCACCTCATTAATCAGCAGAATTTTGTCTGCTGTCTCGAAAAGATCCAATCTGCTGTTTTTTGTTAATTTCACCGCCATTTCTTTTGACTTATTGTGAGAGAGTGAGATAGATAGATACCGAAACTCTAAACAGTTCGATGTTTCGCTGGGCCTGTCAGCTAAATGCAAACAGTGCTGGAAAACGCCCGCTCCTTATCTGGCAGCTCCGTTTTTAGTTTCAGTTTAGTTTACGTCCAGACCGACAAGCGGAGATAAATGTCGTCTTCTTCTTTTTCACTTTACGCTAGCGTTTTTTTTATATGGAGTTTAACTTACGCTAGGCCTTTTATCTCACGTCGGTACTAGGCTAAAAGGATAAATTTAGTAGGAAAATAGCTAAATTAAGCGAGAAAAGGATAATTTTGGCGAGAAAGAGTTAAAAAAAATGGCTGGAAAGGCTAAATTTGTCGGGAAAAGGCTATATTTTGGTAAGAAGTCGAAATTTAGCAAGAAGAGTTAATCTGTGAGTTTTGTAAGAATATCTCATACATCAACAGTTTTTGATTGAAAAGGTTATTTTTCATCCGATTGTTCCTATGACAGCTACATGATATAGTCATTCGACTTTGACCAAATTTGGTCAGAATGTTAGAGACAGTCCCAAACATGAAGTCTCTGAGTTTGGTTAAGATATCTTAAGAAACAACAAAGTTTTTCATACTACGCAATTTCGTGACCTTTGACCCGAATTTGACCCACTTGCTGGTCGAATTTCGCATAAGGACGTCTTACGGTTCAATGAAATTGTCTCATCTATGTTGTGTAAAATTTTCAGCTTTCTCTCTTTAACCATTTAACCATCTGTGAGTCAAGAAAAGAGTTTTTATATAAACATGAAATTTTGTCGAAAAAAATCGGAAGCTCGAAAATGATTTTAGACCTATGGTTTCTTGGGCAAATCTTCTTAGAATTCACCGTAGATAACGATTTTGATACCCGCAAGGTGCGTTTTTTTTGGCCCATACAAATTGACCCACTCTAATCTATATATATAAAATTCTTTGTCCTGACTGACTCACTGGCTGACTGACTGAGAATCAACGTGTAGCCCAAACAGTAGAAGATAAAAAGCTGAAATTTCCACACAACATACAAAGGTGAGATAATTTCATCGTGCAATAAGACGGCGTTTTGCGAAATTCAACCTGTAGGTGGGTCAAAATCAAGGTCAAAGGTCACAGAATTGCTTAGTATGAAAAACTTTTTTGTTTCTTAAGATATCTCAACCAAATTTAGAGACTTTATGTTTGGGACTGTCTCTAACATTCTGACCAAATTTGGTCAAAGTCGGATGACTATATCTTACGGCTGCCATAGGAACAATCGTATGCAAAATAGCCTTTAGCAAGAAAAACTTTTATGTTTCTTAAGATATCTCAACCAAACTCACAGATTGTATGTTTAATCACTGCGGACGGCAGACGAAACCAGCACGAAGTGTGCGAAAGCGACTAGCATATATACACAGGAAAAATGGAAAATTTGCTATGACTGCCCGATCAGGTCGAGCTATATACGGATCGAAAGGTATCAATTAAACTTACAAATGTGCATACTAAGACTTTTGAAAACTCACCTGGTTCGTGAGATAAACAGGTGTAAGTGGGAGGGGCAAAATTTAAATGATTGGAGCTAATGGGGCCGTTGGAGCCTTTTTGTTTTTTTTTAATTTTTAACTATTCTAATCAAAAATACGCGTCGAGTGACACCTTGATCATCAAAATCCGATCACTGGTTCAGAGGATAAATAATTAATTTAATAAAATTTTGGCACTCGGCACATTGCGCTAAAATGTCTCAATTCTTCACACCAAATAAAACTCACTGTTTTGCGCAGTGCCGAATGCAAAAGTTTGAAGGTATGCTTAAGAACCCTTCAAAGTACCTTTCCAACGACATATAGATCATATCTGTAGCTTCTATGGTTTGGACACTATGGGGGTTCTTAGTTTTAGCGGGTTTTAGCGATTTCCCGCTAAACTAGCGATTTTTCGAAAAAGTCGTAGAACAAACGTTTCTAGATTTTTTAACAAACAAATAAACAAACAAACAGACAAACTGACTTTTCATCTCATTTTCGGAAGGCCCCTAAAAATTTCAAAACTAATTATCTTTCGAACCAGTTGTCCGATTTCGATGATTTCGAGGTCTCATTTGACGCGTATTTTTAATGAGAATTGTAAAAAATTCAAAGAAAATTCAAAAAGGCTCCAACGACCCCATTAGCTCCAATAACTTAAATTTTTCCCCTCCCACTTACACCTGTTTAACTCACGAACCAGGTGAGTTTCCAAAAGTCTTAGTATGCACATTTGTAAGTTAAGTTAATACCTTTCGATCGGTATATAACTCGACCTGATCGGACAGTCATATAAAATTTTCCATTCTTCCTGTGTATATATGCTAGTCGCCTTCGCACCCTTCGTGCTGCTTTCGTCACTAGCGCGGACTGCCGTCCGCAGTGATGGAAAGGTCTTTTAAATTCCTTTCAAATGATACAAAATTTGGTTAACCCATTAAGTACCCATTGATAATTTTGACTTTTTTCCTGGGTCTCAAGCAAAAAATGTTTTGATGCAAAAAGTTTCTTCAAAAAATTTAAATAGTAACTGCAAAAAAAATTTTAAAAAATCACTTCGCTAGTATTTTGTATAATTTTTTGAAAACTGCAAAAAAGGCACTTTTTGCACGAAAATGAGGAAAAAGTGCCTTTTTGGGAGTTTTCAAAAAATTATAAAAAATACTAGCGAAAAGATGTTTTAAAATTTTTTTTGCAGTCACTATTTAAATTGTTTGAAGAAACTTTTTGCATCAAAACATTTTTTGTTTGAGACCCAGGAAAAAAGTCAATAAAAGTGACTTTTACAAAAACTCAAAGTTATCAATGGGTTAACCAAATTTTTGTATCATTTGAAAGGAATTCAAAAGACCTTTCCATTGATACCAAACTTTACATGAAGAGTACAATTAACTTTACTTTTGTGAAAATACTTTTGACCACCTCTGTACATGTACGTATGTGTGCCAGGTAAGTAAAATACAAAAACACATAAAATACCACATTTTCATTTACTATTTGTTTTTTCTTTCTTTTCAGTAGGAAAATATATGTATAATAGCTTAGGTAATTGTAAAAAAATTACATTTGAATAAAATTTATATATTAAAATATGTGTAAGCTTTTTATCTCTACTGGCGTGCAGATTACGCGGTCCCGGGTTGGTATATTTCAAAAGGAATACAAATCTTAATACTTAGTATGCAGAAGAGCGGAGTCTACCGTGGGGACTTAGAAGTTTCCTAGTTTTGCAGCCACGCATGTGTTTAAGCAAGCTTGGATTGCAGACATGTAAGCCCATAGGAAATCTACATACTTTTCTGTACTAAATTGATACATTTACCAGATATTCTGTGGGCATTAAATAATAAATTGTATGAAAATAGATACAAGAAACAAAAGTGCATTATAACTGGTTATCCGATATTTGTGTACTAATAATAAAAACCAGAATTAAGTTCAATCTTCAAAACTGTGGGGTATGATAAATTTTTTGAAATTTTTGCGAGCCGAAAGGGGTGGACAAAAATTTTGAACTAATTTATTCTGCGTGGGGTTTACAAAAGTCTGTGTTCCAAGTTAAGTTGCTCTAGCTGTTATACTATATACATACTAGAGGTCTGCATGGCTGCATTCAAACTTGAGCGTCTCTGAGTACTTGTGAGTTTAATTCAGTTCCCTGAGTGGAATAAATTCTAAGATCCGGTTCTCATTGATTGAATACTCATTTTTGACATTAATTTGAGTACTCATATGAACGGCATCAAGTTACCCGAGAAACGAATGAAATGAATTAAGCAAAGATTTTCAGAGTACTCAGAGCACTCTGAAAAAACTTTTGTCAAGATGAGTTCAGAAAGTATTAATGAACAAAATGTAAGTAAATAATGGATCAAGAAATCAATAGCTACTGCAACACCCATGTAAGATTTTCAGATGACTTTAACTGCCTTGCTTGGTGGAACGATCATAAAAGAATGTTTCCACTATTATACAAAGTCAGTTGCAAAATTCTTTGTATACCGGCGACCAGCGCCGCATCTGAAAGAGCATTTTCCGATGCTAGAAATTTAATCACTGAAAAACGCTGCGCTATCTCAACAAACTCCGATAGTATAAATCATATTATGTTTTTACACTCAAATATAAATAAAGCCCAAAAATAAATTTTAAATTATGAACACAAATTGTAAATAAAAAAAAAAAATAAAATAAAATAATTAAATTACAGCACTCTGTTCCTTCATTCGTTTTTTTCGGTTATTTTGTCATTCAATTAAATCTGCCTTTTTTGAATGTGAAGTTTTCAGTTTGAATTTAATCATTCAATTCATTCATTTCATTGTGAGACGAAGCCGAAGTCATTTAATTCATTTGAGCATGAATGTCTCATTTGACGTTTTGAATGCAGCCATGCAGACCTCTAATACATACATAGATAATTTATAAAGCAGATTATCAAGATTTTACCAAATTTGTTTTGTCATACTACAGTTTGCTTTCAAGTGTTTTCATTGCGATAGGTTTTTATAATACAATTAAAAGCGGCTTGAAAAATTATACCTTTTTGCGTCCAAGCGCAGTGTTTATAGACAGACAGACGAACGGACATAGCTGTATCGGCTCAATTGCTGTTGTTAATCAAAAATATGATGTATAACCAATGATCGGAGATGATATCTTCTCCATGTAACCTACTATTTAAAGAAGCGGGTGGGTTTTTGCAGATGCGAGCTCAGTGCCGAGCCAGAAAATAAAACATATTATTTTTAATGTTCTAGAAGAATATTTCTTTACACATACTAGGTGGAGTAAAAAGTAACCTCCTTGACCAGGAAAATGCCTTCTAGTCCAATCATACGTGGGTGGTCTGACAAGTACTTAGCCTATCCTCCTGAGGGCTTTTTCAACGCGAACAAGTTTATGGTGCCTTCTAGTCCAATCATATTTAGGCAGACAAACAAACTTTCAGCTTGATACAGTCATTTGTTTTTATTTGAGAGCCGATTCTTGTTGACGTGTTTGGCATCATGTTGACTATGGAAAAAAGACAACTTTCGTTTTATCATGAAACATTATTTATTGAGAAACAAAACGGCGAAGGAATCAAATGAAAAGTTGTATAAATACTATAGGGCTGGTGCTCTTTTAGATTACACCATAAAATATTGGTTTTGAGAGTTTCGTGGTGGCCAAAACTCCACTGGCGATGTAGTCCTCAGCGGCCGCCCCTCCGATGGGCTTTCACAAGAAAATGTCAAAAAAAATACATGAAATTGTATTAGTCGACCGGAAAGTGAAGGTGTGCCAGTTAGCAGATGCCACAAGGATAAGTATTGTGCGCACACGCCATATTTTTGGCAAGATTTTCCAAATGAAAAAATTATCCTGCCGCAGGCTGCCGCGCAAGCTAACTCCAGAGCAAAAACTTAAACGCGAGCCAATTCGGAAAATCAACGTTTTAGGGCTCCAATTTATTCCCCATTTATTGTTAATTATTTTTAGACCTTCTGAAAATCGGCTCTCAAAAAATTGCAAAGGACGGCATCGAGATGCAATTTTTTTGTCAGCACAAATATAATTGGACTAGAAGGTACCATAAACTTTTGCAATGTAAATAATCGGGGGTGCCACATAAATCGCAGCGATTTAGCGTTTTGCGTTTTCAATAACCTTTTTACAACTAGAATAAGGGTTGACACCTTATAAGATTAAATTATCCAGGGGTTTGTTTAGTAACTTTTTTAGGTTTGTTATTGCAGAACAATAAGATTTTAATTTTTATCCATTTTAATTTATATAATTTAATTTATTTATACATCAACTGTTTTTATTTAGCTAAAAAAAATTGAAAAGTAAGTATTACCCGACAACTCTAGCAACTGTCTGCCATTAGTCTGTCAACACTTCGTGACAAATGTTTTTCACAAATTGCACAATAATTTAAAGATTTTTTTTTTGGTAAAACTCAAGAGCTTTTTTTATTGCTTAATTTAAAGAAAACTGAAGTTGTTCCATAAAAATGTTGCTTTTATTTCAAACCGCATACAGCAAAATAATTTTTTGCGAAACGAAAAAGCGCAAAAGCAGCTGCCGTCCAATGCTGCCACTTAGTCCGATTTAGATTTTTGAAGTCAGGGTCAGCGATTCCACATTTTATGTCAGAATTCGAAGTAAGGTATTTAAAAAAAATATATGGAACCACTTCAGTTTTCTTTAAATTAAGCATTAAAAAAACTGCTCTTTTGAGGTAAATCAAGTTTTACCGAAAACACCTTTTATTTATTGTGCAATTTGTGAAAGAAGTGTTACGAAGAGCTGCCAGACTAATGGCTGAAAACTGCTAGAGTTGTCGAGTATTTTTTATTTTCTCGCGCCAATTCCAATTAATTTTTATTCATCTGAATAAAATCAATTATTATATAAATAAATTAAATTATTTCAATTAAAACGAAAAAAAAAAATCTTATTGTTCTGTAATAATAAACCTACAAAAGTTGCTAACCAAACCCCTGGATAATTTAATCTAAAAAGGTGTCAACTCGTAGCAGCCATGATATTGAAATCGCTGCGATTTCTGTAGCACCCCCGATTATGTTGTTTGTGGCAAAGAGCATAACTATGAAGAAGTGTTTGTCTATAATACAAAAAAATATTACAACGGTCGGATAAAGTATTTTGACATAGCTGTGTGCAATTTTAGATCGCTTGTAGTGATAAACTAAATGAAGTAACGGGTCTCTGTAAATGGCCAAGGTAAAGTAAATAAAATTAACTATTAAACTGAGAAATATTTTGTTAATTCCTCTATGCGTTCCTTTTCCATCAACTTAAATGCAAAGACATTTTAAAAGTGAGGCGGAAAAAAGTATTTTGACAAAGTATTCTCTAATAGTTTCTCGTCATTCGCAAGTAATCAAAGGTATGCACTGCTATCTAAAAAGTCTTGTTTTAATTAAATTTATTAATTTTTATTACTTGATTCAGATAAAATTGTTAAAAATGGGTAAAAAGTCAGAAATTAGCCATATTATCAAGATCGAGATAGTTACTAAGTTTAATGCGAATAATTCTATGGAATACTTAGGCAAACTATACAAAAGAACTCGGTAGACTATATACTTTCAAATAAATAAACAAAAAAATTTTAATCTTTTGAAAACTTACCACGCTCAGGTCGACCACGGGAGAGGAACGTTAAAAAAATTGAAATTATTGAAAAATTCAAAGAAGATGTCGTTAAAACCACAACATCAACAGCAATTAAATTGAATAAGGAGTACTATATTCAAAATTGCGAAAGGATGGGTAGAAATCGGCTAAAGGAAGCCGGAAACGCGACCTATATAGTCAGACCAATACCACAAATTTCGCAACAAAACAAACTAAAACGCTTGACCCTTGTCCACAAGCCAATATAATTTTGGAAGCAAATGCTTCGAACTGTTAAACGCACTTTCTAATGCCATGGATCCAAAATGAAAGTATTTTGCATCAATCCAACCATAAGGTGGAAAAAAAGTGGCTCCTGTGTATGTTCGGGAATCCAAAGGTGATGGCAGCGTTATGTTTTGGGATTGTGTTTATTATAATGACTTCGGAAATTTGGTACCAATCAAGGAATCATTGAATAAGAACCAATATTTACATATTTTAAATGATCACTCGCTCACATCTGGGGATAAGTTACTTGTAAAAATGTTTGTTCTTCAACAGGATAATGCTCCATGTCACAAAGCTAAAATGATAACCAATATTTTTAAGGATGTGGAGGGAGAACGTTGGATTCGCCGCCCTAAAGTGCAGACTTAAATATAATTGATAATGTCTGGACTTATGTAAAGCGAAACAGAAGCCCATGCTTAACAAAATCTTGAGAGAAAGCAAATTCAGAGGTCGTATCCTTTTGGAAGGACTTTTTTTAGGAATCCCCAAAAATTTGGTGAAAAACCGATTGCGGAAAGTAATTGATTCTAAAGAAGGATTAATTTTCTATTAACTTGATCATTTAATTGTGTAAATTTTTCAAAATTTGTAATTTTTTTGAATTTATTAATTTTTTGTCAAAATACCTATTTCCGCCTAACTTTTGAAATGTCTTTGCATTTCAGTTAATAGAAAAGGAACGCATAGAGGAATTAACAAAATATTTCTCAGTTTAATAGTTAATATTGTCTACTTTACTTTGGCCATTAACAGAGACCCGTTACTTCTTTTAGTTTATCACTACAAGCGATCTAACATTGCACACAGCTTTGTCAAAATACGTTATCCGACTATTGTATGTTCTGGTTCGGGACTGAGCTCGCATCTGCACCACTATACATTTCTTACATTTATTTTGATTTATTATAAATTCACTTCATTATTTTTCCTAGTAGACTTTCTTGTATGGTAGTGATCTATTTTTATGTACATTTCTATCTATGTACTCGCACACCTTTTACAATATTGTTACTACTTAAAAATTTGAAATTTTCAGGAAACACAATAAACTATTGTGCATTACTATAAAAATTAAAGGCAATAAAAAAAAAAACAAAAACATTATTTTTCAGTAAAGTACTGCGGGTACCGAACTCATCTTTTTTGTACTAACTACTTGATGAACACTTACTCGCATATCTCTGCGTACCCTTATTTTTGCCTTAACATCTATGTAAGTGAAGTTATCACAGTAAAAATACCTATTTTTGGAAAGGTCGTTTAAATTCCGTTTGAATGTTGCAAAAATTTCCTTTACCCATTAAGTACCCTTCGAAAATTTCAAATGTATGTAAAAGTCACTTTACAAACATTTTTCCTCGATTTTTTACATAAAATATTTAAATGCAAAAAAATTCTTGGAATATTTCTAAGAGTGACTGCAAATTTACAAAAATATTTTTGTTAGTATTTTTTAAAACTGTTTGAAAACTGCAAAAAAGGAACTTTTTGCATGAAAATGAGGAGTAATGGGTTAGGATTTTCAAAAAACTATAAAAAATACTAGTAAAAATATTTTTGAAAATTTTTTTTTGCAGTCACACTTAGAATTGTTCCAAGAATTTTTTTGCATTTAAATATTTTTTGTAAACAATCGAGGAAAAAAGTTTTTAAAAGTGACTTTTACATAAATTCAAAATTTTCGAAGGGTACTTAGTGGGTTAGGACATTTTTGCATCATTCAAACGGAATTTAAAAGACCTTTCCAAATAGATTTTTTTTTACTGTGATAACTTCACTTACATAGCTGTTGAAGCAAAAATAAGGGTGTACGCAGAGATATGCGAGTGGGTGTACATCAGTTTAAACAAGAAAAGTATAAAATTTCAGATTGTTAGTTGTACATCTTTTGTTCAAGTGTGCGATTTGTTAGTTTCGTTTAGTTGCAATAATTACTTTGCAGAAAGGGATACAATTTTTCGGAATATTTCCACATTTATTTTGAATTCATTTGTGCTTCTCAAAATTTAAAGATCGTGGCATTAAAGCGAGATTCTGAAGACATGCATATGCTTGTTCCTCCATAAAAATTTGATCTTTGGTTTTTCCACAAGCAACTCGGGCCCATTTTGGATCTAGTAGATTGTCACTTAAGGATCCAATAATCCTATGACAGTACGGTCTATTTTCCTTTTTGCCCTCATCGAAAAGCAGATCATGTCCACTGCATAATGTATCCTTCATAACGTTGCTTGGGGAAAAATGTACAGCCGATTGCCCTGAAGATAGAAATTTGCTTGGTGTCTCTGTTTCAAACGGTTGTGCTTTCTTTCCATATTGTACGTTCGCGCTCCAACTGGGAAGCAATGATTTCCTAGCACGTTTTGATGCCGGCGAATTCACGCTTATATGCGAAAGAGTATTTGAATACTCAAGGTCAGACAGGTCTACACGTTCAACATTTTCATCGCCACCTTTGCTGGAGTTGATCTGGGAATCAGTCATCTGCTCTTCGTTAATTATTTCAGCAAGATCCTCAACCAAGCTCGATGGGCTAGATGGAACATAGGAGCGACCATCACGCTTTTTTCCAATGGCAGCGAGAGCATTTTTAAATGGGGTTGGAGTCCGCAGACCAACTATACCTACAAAGTGGAATTGTACAAAATGTGAGTAGGTGGTCAACAGTGTAATTAATGTACTTACTTTTATGTGGTGTTTCTATTGATGATGATTCCAACTCTTTTTTGATTTCCATTCCTACGCGATTGTAGATTTTAGTGACTGGCGTACTTGCTCGCAAATTCATATCTTCAAATGTTGTAAGACAAGGCGACTTCAAAAATTGACTCGGCGAAAAGGGTAGGGATTTAATAGGAGTTATAATTGGTGATTCTGGCAGCTTGGCTTTTAAGTCGCCCTTTAGTGCATCCGAACTGCTATGAAGACTTATCGGAAAATCAGTATTGTGTTTTCGTGAACGTTTTAGTATGTTAGGTGTGGGCCTGCTAAGCTTCCGATCAACGCACTGTAGAAGAGTTTGCGCTGACATAGACATGCACTTTCCATGTTCATTCTGTGTATCGTAGCTTACAGAGGACTGAGCAGCGTTCGAATTGTGGCCAGTAACATCTTTAGCCTCCACCTCCTTTGCAGTATCTTCTTCTTTGCAACATGAGTCTATTTTAGTTGTAGTTGTTGCATTTGATTTAGAAATATCATTTAACTGGGCTAATTTGCAGTATAAAGCTTGTGGGCACTTACCAATGCCACCAGATTTAATTAACGTAATAAGATGAGTGCGCGAGCTTTTTAAATCACCGCCAGAGGCCGGATTAACAGTTCTCCGTTCAGCATCATATTTACGACGCATGGTTGAATTCCAGTGGTTCTTAATTGCGTTATCTGTACGTCCTGGTAGAAGTTTTGCAATTTTGGCCCATTGATTTCCTAACTTAATGTGGGCATTGTAAATGATTTTGTCCTCTTCTTCAGTCCAAGCTGTTTTCTTGATATTTGGATTAAGATGATTATGCCAACGCTCTCGACATTGTTTACCAATTCGACCATTCAGATATCTAGCAATAAGTGTCCACTTCTTGGGGCCAAAGCGTCGCACTAGCTCCATAACTTTTTCATCTTCATCCCGTGTCCAAGGACCTTTGATGAGCTCGGGATTTAGCACTTTCGCCCATCGTTGTTGCACTTGTTGTTCGAGCCTATCTTTAAAGTGAATCCCAATTAAATTCCAACATTCGCCATGCTTTTCAACCAATGATTTTAGCAAAACGTCTTCTGATTTCGACCAGCGCTTCCCAAATCCATAGTTAGGATGCCCTGTTGTTTTTTGTTGTGTTTGTTGTTGCAGTTGGACTCCTGTACCGTTATCCGCGTGTTCAACCAAGCCCGTCTTCATTTTGGCCATTGGCATTCCTTGTGATTCAAATTTAGCCTCAAAATGACGGCCTTTTGCTGTATCTTCGTTGGGTGCCTGTGTGTCATCCTCCTCAAGGGCTTCACATTCTTCATTATCATGATCGGAATATTCGGATGTATCTGAATCTTCATATATTTTATCAAATTGCAAGTTCTCTTGATCGGAAAGATCGACACTCACATCTGCCATATTGCTACTTATGTTTTCGCGATGAGCAGTAGTGAAAGACTTCAGGTCGCAATGCTTTAGAATTGATGTAGTAATGAACTTGTCCGCTGCAGTATAAGCACTTTACAATACTCGATGTGTGCAAATGAACTAAATAGTGTTCGCAGATGTCACTAAATGAATTGCTTTGAATTGGCCTTTTGCAGCTTAGGCAATGCACATAGTCTACCGGATGCCGATCACTGCGCAACAATGGATGCGTTGCATCACTTTCTGAGCGGTCGAGGTCAGTAGTACTTCCAATTGAAGATAACATGAAGTATTTTAATAAGATTGGTTACGAAGCTGGTGATTGGTGATTTATGTATAAACGCTCATTCACATTCGAATGTAATAATCAATAAATATGACAAAATATATATTTACACTGCGGCTTAAAACGAATCGAATTCTGTGCTCTTTATTGCAAACATGCATAGAAGATCTATGTCAATGTGCACCCGTGCTTTAGGTCAACAAGGCTTCGACGTAATAATTCAATTGCAAGCCCAGCTTTCTGCTTTTTCTGCATTTAATGGAATAAGTAAAGCGATTCGGGCGTTTGTTTGATAAATCCATAAGCAGGAAGAAGTTTGAGTAATTTGTCACAAAAGCAGTGCCATTTACAAGACGGCGTCGATTATAATGTTATCGAGCCAGCTGCTGCATGAATTAAAATCCAGCCAACTTGCCTGAGCCAACTAGGGCAAAGTAAGAACCATTTAGGAACATGGAATCGGAACAAGAAAGTCATTTATGGTTCCCATGAATGGGATAAATAAAATAACTGATCATCTATGAATCGAACAATGAATTAGTTGTTGTTCAGTCAAGACAAAAGAAAAGGAACGTTTTTTTATTTTGTATATTTTTACGGACTACCCTTAATTATTGAAGCATGAACATAGATTTAGGAATATTTTGTAACGGTTGACACGACACTCATAAAATTTTGATGTGCAAGCTCTGAAGCCGGCTCACGCATTTTTGTAAAATTGTAATTTGTAAAATAAAATAATGAGCTACGTTTGTCTTCAGCAGGAAGGCATTTGCGACATAGCTCAGTTTATGCAAAAGGCTAAATCGAACAACTATGATTGTATTGCTACATCAATCAATGCAAATATGCTGCCCATGGATCCAAGTGAATCG
Source organism: Drosophila recens (assembly GCA_037043495.1). NCBI lineage: Eukaryota > Metazoa > Arthropoda > Insecta > Diptera > Drosophilidae > Drosophila > Drosophila recens. The sequence goes on from JBAMBJ010004274.1 coordinate 75,985, forward strand.
GATCCCACTTATCCGGCCACCGTGCTAAAAGCCGTCGAATGGAACAAGGTTATATTAAAGCTATCCGACGTTGATGTCGATTCGCCAAATACCAAGCTACGGGAATATTCGAAAGCCATGATACTGCGCGATATCACATGGGCGGAACACTTGCAGATTAATGGCTGCGTTATGGTTCGCCTGCGACGCCCAAAAAATGACAATCTGGCCGAAATTATAAAACAAAGAACGAAAGGTCACTGGTTTATTCAGGTTCCTATTACCAATCCTGAGATAGCCACTTTCGAGCATCGCAAAGACGCAACGGAAACTGAAATTAATGAGGCGCAAAAAGTGGATCCTTGGAGCTGGTGGAACAATTTACGCTTTGCCACCAATCACGATGGAAAAATGAAAGTTGTACTGGAGTTGAGCGATTTTGATCGTCCTAGTCTTGAGACAGTTCGCCGTTGGCTTGGCGAACCCATTGAGGCTATTATAATTCCATCAAGTCTCTTTGAATTAAATTATTCCAAATACCACGTGCTACAGAAGGAGTGGAAGACTATAGTTGGTCACTTCATCTCGATGCGTGCCAAAATTATAATCTCGACAAATCCCACGGACAAGGCAATTTCCGAGTATGCGAACTGCGTGAAGAAACTGGTTAAGGACAATAGCGATAGCCACAGCTTATACAGATACGAAAATTTGCTGGAGATTCCGCTACAACCGCTTTTTCATAATTTGGACACTTATACTTATGAAATCTTTGAAAAAGATCCAGTAAAATACAAGCTATACCAGAGTGCTATACAGCAGGCTCTCCTTGATCGCGTGAGCGACGAGGAAGCCACGACTAAGCTGACTGTAATAATGGTGCTAGGCGGTGGACGTGGTCCTTTGGCACGTGCTGCTTTTAATGCAGCGGAGATTACCAAACGTAAAGTGCGAGTCTACATCATTGAGAAGAATCCCAGTGCTATTCGCACACTTTCCAATATGGTCAAGACTCTCTGGTCCAATAAGGATGTTCATATATTCTCCAAGGACATGCGTGACTTTGCGTCGCCCGAGTTAGCTGACATACTGGTCTCCGAATTGCTTGGCTCCTTTGGCGACAACGAGCTGTCACCCGAATGCCTTGATGGTGCATTAAAACTGCTGAAAGATGACGGCATCAGCATTCCCAGCAAATCTACCTCTTACATCAATCCAATTATGTCAGCTGTGGTGCACAATAACGTACGCCAAGCATCAACTGCGAAGCGCTTTCACTGCGGCTATGTGGTGCTGCTTAAGAACGTTTACGACATTGACGAGCCGAAGGCCCTCTTTGAGTTTAAGCATCCCAATCGTGATCAAGTCATTGATAATACGCGCCATAAGGAGCTCTCGTTTACAGTCCAGAAGGATTGTGTGATTCACGGCATTGGAGGCTACTTTGACACGGTGCTTTACAAGGACATTATTCTGAGCATCAATCCTCTGACGCATACGCAGGGCATGTTCTCATGGTTTCCCATGTTCTTCCCGACGCAACCTCGAACTGTTCTGGCGGGGGATACAATCTCCATCAAGTTCTGGCGCTGCGTTGATCCACGCAAGGTCTGGTATGAATGGCAGCTAACTGCTCCCGTTGAGGGCGAGCTTCACAATGTGGACGGCGATGGCTATAATATGCGTTTATAAATCTACAATACATATGTTGTTAAATCGTATGTTCACAGCACCGGATAAGCCTTCGATAACGATTCAATGAACTGGTCTAGATACAATCGCTATCAACATTTAAAATTATCGAGAACATTATTTCCGTAACTAAAATCTTTTCCTTTTTGTACAATTATACGAAAACTTCTAACACATGTACATGCATAATATGTAATACTGAAAAGCAACTAAATCAAAGTTCTTACAACATGTTGTATAATCTTATGACTTGGCTCTTTATTAATAAAATTGGTTATTGTTTCAATTTCTTTTGGCTCATTTATTTTTGAGATCACATTGGGCAAGCCGCGGCATCATACTTTGTGGAAGTGTCTGTCAGCTTATTATTACACTTGCCAAAGTCTACATTGGCGTCATATAAATTGCGCGCCATAGTGAAAAGTACTTGTCATTTTCACAGAGCGTGCTGAGGGATAATATTTGCAAAAGTGAACAATGAGCAAGTTCACCTACAGTGGCTCACAGCTTATTTCAACCAGCACAAAAAGCAACTTTACTCAAATGCTTCAATTACAACTAACTAAAAAAAAATATTCAAAAATAGTATTTACAGAAAACTAATGTTATATCAACTCATAATTTGAAAATATTCGAAAATATTTGAGTTTTCGTAAAAATCCACTTTTTCAACTTTTACCCTCGATTTTATCCAAAAAATGTTGGAATGCAAAAAATTCGTTCAAAGAATTTTAATAGTGTCTGCAAAAAAAAATTTTCAAAAATAATTTTGCTAGTATTTTTTAGAATTTTTTGAAAACTGCAAAAAAGGCCCTTTTTGCATGAAAATTAGGAAAAATGGGTAAAAATGGTAATTTTTAGCTGTGAACAGCTGACTGCGAAATCTAAACCAAATCTAAAACGCTTACCAGAATCCCACTATTGAAAAAAAAAATGTTTGAAAAAACTGACAGACGGACAGACGGTCATAAGTAGGGTATAAAAAAGCTAAATCATGAAAACTAGAGCTGATAGAGACAAACTGATTACAGATTTTAATTCAGGCCACCCAAATTAACTAGAATCAGTTGATAAATTCAAAGAAGCAAACTGAGTGTTGGCCTGTGTAATCAAAATGTCAATTTGTCGTTTTTTCGGATAGATTTGTCTGGTTTTTAACTGTTTTTGCTTGCTAAAATCCCAAACATTTTCTATCCGAAAATCTGGCCTTTTTTAGATCTCCTTCACCATGGTAATATTTTTTTAGATTTATTTTGTGTTGCTTCAAATTGATTTTCTTAAAACAATGAAGCATTCCTTTTTGTATGTTGATTTCATAATTCTTTGTAATCGAAAGTTGAGCAAAGCTCGGTTGTTCATAATTATGAGAAAATGTCCAAAAAAGTTTATAAACAAAAATTTCGCGATTGCTGGGTATAGAATCCAGATTTTAAAAACTGGATCAGTCGTGATAAATCGGACTTCAACAAAGCATTTTGCAAGTACTGCAAAGGCCTTAAAACTTCTTATTTCAATAAAAAAAATTGGAAAAAAGGCCTGTTTTTCTGTTTATTTTTTTTTACGTTTTTCAGTTTATTTTCCCTGTTTTCTTTGGACGTATTGTTTTTTTTTTTGCAGAAAATGTTTGGCATCACTGCTGTGCACACTGGACAAAAAGCCAAATTAGTTGGCATAAGCATAGTACGCAAACTCAAAAAAAGGCTTCGACGAAACCCAAACTCCATGTAAAAACAACGCTGGCGTAATGTGAAGAAGAAGAACTTGACATTTATCTCCGCTTGAGGGTCCAGAGACCTAAGAAAAAACGGAGCTGCCAGATATGGAACTGATGTTGTGCAGCACTGTTTGCAAACAGCTGACTGGCCTCGAAGAACATCGAACTGTTTAGAGTTTCGCTAGGTATATAGGAGAGAAATGTCTGGCCCACCAGTGAGAACGATGCATAGTATTCGATTTTGGTCAATAACGACGACAAAAGTGGTAGATTATAAGCAAGAACTTAAACTAAAATTGATTTCATAGACATAAATTTGATAATTTTATATTTGTTTCATTGATATAAATTGAGAATTCAGGTAAGAAGTTCGAAGCAAGCACGCGCTGTGCTTGCGTGCCATCGCATATTTCTCCTCTATTAACTTTAATTAACATTTTGCCTACTCTCTTATCTTTTTATACAAATCAGTTCTGCATGCTCAAATTTAAAATAAACCGTAGAGCTACTACTCAATTTTTTGTTATTTATTGGTGTTGCATTGGTAACACTGTCTTTCCGCTCCTCGACAGATAAAGCCTAGTACCGACGTCAGAAAAAAGGGCTAGCGTAAGGTCAACTCCATATAAATAAAACGCTGGCGTAAGGTGAATAAGAAGAAGACGACATTTATCTCCGCTTGTCGGTCCGCACGTCAACTAAAAACGGAGTTGCCAGATAAGGAACGGGCGTTATCCAGCACTGTTTGAAACAGCTGTCAAGCCAAGCGAAAAATCTATTTCTTAAATATTTCGGTGTCTATCTATCTCACTCTCTCACAATAAGTCAAAAGAAATGGCGGTGAAATTAACAAAAAACAGCAGATTGGATCTTTTCGAGACAGCAGACAAAATTCTGCTAATTAATGAGGTGGAGAAGAGGCCGATATTTGTATTTGTTCATTAATTTAGAGGGAGAATCCACGTGAAAAGTTCAAAAGCGATAGGTGCACCAAATACCCGCTGTGCTTGCGTGCCATCGCATATTTCTCCTCTATTAATATTAATATACATTTTTCATTGCCTATTCTCTCCTCTTTTTTGCAAATCAGTTCTGCATGTTCATATTTAAAATAAACCGCTGCTGACGTATAGAGTTACCATTCCATTTTATGTTATTTTTCCGTGCTGCATTGGCAACTCTGGCTTTACGCTCGTCGACAGCTAAATATTGTGCATTTTCCGCCGCTAAAAATTTATCTCACGTCGGTACTAGGCTTAAATATTGAGCACTTTACGCCGCTAAAAATTTATCTAGCCTGCGTACTAAGCTATAAAGTCTAATTACACTAGTTTACAAAATAAAAAAAACTTTTTGCCTTTCATATCTTAGTCCACTTTTCTTATGGACTTTGGCCTTCTTAACACGAAAATCGTACTTAAAAATGTATTCATGAAAGCGGTTTCGATGATTTTTTTTCTGAATTTACGAAGTTGATCCGTTATCTTAAAGTATACCACGTGATGTGATTATCCGATGTGACCAAAAAAGGACTTATGAGAATCCATGGATAAATGGCGGAGTAATACGCTTTTCAGTGCAAGACCAAAAATTATGTTTATAACCATTTTTTAAGCTTGTTTCGAATGGTAACTATACGATACAGTGGTCCGATTTTAACCAAATTAAACTAGAATGTATGGGACCATCCCATATGCATATTCTGTCAGTTCGGTTCAGATATCTCAAACAACAAACAAGTTTTTTATACTAAAGCCTAGTACCGACGTGAGATACATTTTTAGCGGCGGAAAATGCTCAATATTTCGCTGTCGACGAGCGTAAGGCCAGAGTTGCCAATGCAACACGGAAAAATAACAAAAAGTTATGTGCTTACTCTATGCGTCGGCGGCGGTTTATTTTAAATTTGAGCATTCAGAACTGATTTGAATAAAAGAGGAAAGAATATGCAATGAAAATTTAAATTATAGTTAATATAGGAGAAATATGCGACGGCACAGCGCGTATGAGTGAACCTATCGCCTTAGAACTTTTTACGTGGATTCTCCCTCTAAATTAATGAAAAAATACAAGTATTGGCCTCTTTCCACCTCGTTAATCAGCAGAATTTTGTCTGCTGTTTCAAAAAAAAACCAATCTGCTGTTTTGTGATAATTTTTTGGCCATTTCGTGAGTGAGAGTGAGATAGATAGATACCGAAACTCTAAACAGTTCGATGTTTCGCTGGGCCTGTCAGCTAAATGCAAACAGTGTTGGAAAACGCCCGCACCTTATCTGGCAACTCCGTTTTTAGTTTCAGTTTAGTTTACGTCCGGACCGACAAGCGGAGATAAATTTCGCTTCTTCTTTTTCACTTTACGCTAGCGTTTTTTTTATATGGAGTTTGACTTACGCTAGGCCTTTTATCTTACGTCGGTACTAGGCTTAGTACGCAAGATAGATAAATTTTACGCGGCGTTAATTGCGCAATATTTAGCTGTCGACGAGCGTAAGCCCAGTGTTGCTAATGCAACACGGATAGATAACACTAAGATAGGTGGTAACTCTATGCGTCAACAGCGGTTTATATTAAATATGAACATGCAAGACTGATTTGGATAAAAAGAGGAGAGAATAGGCAATGAAAAATTTTTAATTTACATTAATTACGTTAATATAGGAGAATTATGCGACGGCACAGCGCGTATGAGTGAACCCATCGCTTTAGAACTTTTTACGTGGATTCTCCATTTTTATTAATGAAACAAATACAATATTATCAAATTTATGTCCATAAAATCAATTTTTTATTTCGTTGTTGCTTAAATTATATCAATATTGTCGTCGTTATTGACCAAATTCAAATACTCTTCATCTTCAAACAGTGCTGCCCAGCCCCGACCTTATCTGGCAGCACCGTTTTTTTCTTGAAGCCTAGTACCGACGTGAGATAAATTTTTAGCGGCGGAAAATGCTTAATATTTAGCTGTCGACGAGCGTAAAGCCAGAGTTGCCAAATCAACACGAAAAAATAACATAAAATGGAATGGTAACTCTATCCGTCCACAGCGGTTTATTTTAAATATGAACATGCAGAACTGATTTGCATAAAAAGAGGAGAGAATAAAAAATGAAAACTGTATATTAATGATAATAGAGGAGAAATATGCGATGGCACGCAAGCACAGCGGGTTTTGGGTGCACCCATCGCCTTAGAACTTTTTACGTGGATTCTCCCTCTAAATTAATGAAAAAATACAAATATTGGCCTCTTTTCCACCTCTTTAATCAGCAGAATTTTGTCTGCTGTCTCGAAAAGATCCAATCTGCTGTTTTTTGTTAATTTCACCGCCATTTCTTTTGACTTATTGTGAGAGAGTGAGATAGATAGATACCGAAACTCTAAAGAAATATATGTTTCGCTTGGCTTGACAGCTGTTTCAAACAGTGCTGGATAACGCCCGTTCCTTATCTGGCAACTCCGTTTTTAGTTTCAGTTTAGTTGACGTGCGGACCAACAAGCGGAGATAAATGTCGTCTTCTTCTTATTCACCTTACGCCAGCGTTTTTTTTATATGGAGTTTGACCTTACGCTAGGCCTTTTTTCAGACATCGGTACTAGGCTTGAGTCTGCGGACACACAAGCGGAGCTAAATGTCAAGTTCTTCTTCTTCACATTACGCCAGCATTTTTTTTTATATGGAGCTTGGGCTTACACCAGGCCTTTTTTTGAGTTTGCGCTGGCTTAAATCTTTTTAGACTTCATACTTAGCTTAAAAAAGATCTGAAGCACAAAAAAGTTAAAGGTGGAGATAAAAGGAAACAGATAATGTTTTAGTTGCAGCTTAAGCATCTTAAAAATATTGGCCGCGTTCACCAGAACTAATCAATCAGTAATCATGTATTTTGTTTGTTCGATAACAAAGCATCAGAATCAGAAAATTTCAGCGTACTATTTTGGTGATGAATTTTCAGTCATCATAATCAGAAAATTTGAAAGCATGATTGCTAATCACTGCATTTCACCAGAATAATCATGCAAATTTCATCGATTTTCTGTTGTCGATTTGTTCTGGTGAACACGGCCATTGTAACACTGTAACATTTTAAAAATATTGTAACAATCAATATTGTTCGTTCCTGAAGCTGATTCGGATTTGCTTTAATATGTCTTACTTCTAATCTGAATGTGTTTCAGGAATACCCCTAAAGAAAAAATTACAAAGTTTAGATTTTATAATATATGCGATACATGAAGTATCGAACTTTCGTGCATCTCTAATCTCAGTGTAAATCATTTTGTTATTGCAGTTTTAGAATTTATACTTAATTTTTATTATTATTGGTACTAAATCCACAAATATTCCTGGACGCCGTGCCGAGCTTCATAGTTTGAGAGCTCCTAAAATAAAGATATTACATGTACTTTGTCAGCAACAAAAACAAACGACATAATGGTATATATCTAGTACATAGTTGCATTTTGTATTCTTATTATTATTTTGTGTTTTCAATTATAGCGAGGTTTGTTTATTGTTGGAGTTTTACTAATTGGTGCATAGAAAATTTGAAGATAACATTTTTTAAAAATCTCGAAGTCAAGGAGAAGCCAGGAAACAAAAATTTCTGCATCGCGAAATAGTTTGAAAATAAAAAAAATATAAGAAAAGTACTTGTTTATTGCCAAAAATTCCAGTCTTAATGCTCTTTGGTTAAACTATTATTTATTATTTTAACGTTTAATGTATAGATACATAGATAAATTATGGTTGAGGCTTCTGTTTATGTACATACATATAAATAATAAGTTTTTATTTATACCCTGTGTCCATTAAAAAGGACAAGAGCGGTAGAATGGTTTTGTAAAATGTATGAAGAAGGCAGAAGGAGTATATAAATATGTTGCATATGAATATGTTAGCTATATCGGCGCAAATTAGCCCCAAATGAAAAAACGCTTGCTGTGCCAATATTTATGTGCCTCTGTATGTATGTATGTACGTATGTATGTACATTCTTGATCAGTATCACCAGCCGAGTTAATAAGCCCTGTCTGTCTGCATAAACTAGACTATTAGAGATAAGGACTTTGAATTTAAGATCTGGGTTCTGAGCGCAGATCCATCTTATTTCCAATTTTGGATGCCACGCCCCTTCATATACCTCCAACAAACTCGTAGATGGTATTATCTTATATATTCTGACCAAATTTGGTTCAAATTGGTCAACTTTATCATTAGCTGTTTTAGGAACGATTAATCGAAAATCAAGATTTATTAAAATATGTATTTTCTGTTGTTTCTGGAGATATCTTAACCAAAATCGCAGATTATGAATCTTTTATTGTGCAATACAACCTTACCAAGTTTAATTCAAATCGGTTCTCTATATCATTTAGCTTTCATAGAAACGATCGGTCGAGAATCACCTTAAAGTGTGAAAAAGTTTTTCTTTTTTGAGACATCTCAAACTGTGTAACATCTGGAGTGATCTTTTACATCTTGAATTTGGTCTTAATCGGTTAACTATAACATAAAACAATTAGTCAAAATTTAAAGCAGCGTTCTGCAAAAGCATCAAATCTTCGGCGTGCCGAACGACTGTATGTACAGCTGTGTTCATAAAAATAGCAGTGCAGATGACCCACACCTTTAATTAAGATCGAAAAATCCTATTATAGAGACCATTATTTGACAAAAACTTTTTATTATTGTTAAATGTACAGTCGAACTTCCCTAACTCGAATCACCATTATCCAAGAAAAAAGTTCGAGTTAGGGAGACTTTGAGTTAGGGAATTTTTGTTTTTTTTGTTTTTTAAAAGAAACTACAATTGCATTCAATCATAAATACATATAAAATTGCAAAATTTTTTTTGTTATTTTCAACAAAAATGGATTCCAGTTTGTTCAAGACCTGACAATATTATCAAAAATTGGTTTCTTCGTTCTTTTGCTGTATCCAGAAGAAGTTCCCGAATCAAATGTCATCATAATAAATATTTAATTTTTTAATATAATGAAAAACGTTTTAGCTGAGATATCACATTTTTCAGCAACTTTAATTTATTTGGTCTACTTTCAAATTCCTTAACTACTAATAAGTTTGAATATTTCCTAAAACATTTTTAAACATTTTAGTACGACAAAGTAGTACATTTCGATCATCTTTCCTATAGCAATTTCACAAGCCTAAATAATTGTTGATGCAATATTCTATCAAATTACATCACAATATGTTAATGAACATCAATATTACGTATCAAAACGAGCCGTTAACAAAAGAATAAAATATAAACGAAAAAAAATTCGAACTTTTTTGGGAATTTTCCCGAAAAATTCGACTTACAGAAGTACGGGCCAATATTTTTGTTCGAGTTAGGGAGAAATTCGAGTTGGGGAAGTTCGAGTTAGGGAAGTAGAATTCTATGAAACTTGCTCAGTAAACGCTATTGCCACTCGGTTTTGTTCGAGTTAGAGAAAATTCGAGTTAGGGAAGTTCGAGTTAGGGAAGTTCGACTGTATTTATTTTCTCATAGCTAACAATCTTTTTTTTTTTAATTTAGTCAGTATTTTTTAAATATGGTTGAAAAATAGAAAAAATCCCTAAATTGTGCTGTTCACTGAAATAACACTGTTAACAAAAAAAAAATAAAAATCAAAAATCGAACAAAGCTCATTAATTTACTTAATAATACTAAAAAACAATTTTTGGTTATGCCCTAATCCTTGCTTCTACATCCTTTATTTGCTATTCTAGCCACGCTCCTACGTAGCATGGAGTCGCCTAAGTCCTGCCAGCGCTTGAGCCGAATCTTCGACCTTTTCTCTTGAACAACCGGCCAATGCCGCGAGTTAGAAGACGCGAATCGCTTTGACACATTGCGTCTGATGTCCCTTTATAAGTTTTAAGTGGGGTTTGGATCCGGGGACTGAGTTGGCCATGGCATTGGGTCGATCCTTTTCTGGCAAGTCCGGATTTCCGCCGGTTTGCGGGTGGATTTGGATCGTTATCCTGCTGGAATGTCTAGTTTAAGGACATATTCCAACTGGCATATGGCAGCTTCCTTAATATATCGACGTACACACTTTGGTCCATAATCCTATCGATCATATAATATGTTTTGGGCCCATACCGCTAAACGAAACCAAGGTCCATAAACCATACCATATTTGAACTGGCCAATATCAATTTGGTGTTATATCCTTTGGACAAATGAGTCCAAATGGTCTTATTTGGTGGAATGACTCTAGACCAGGCATGCCCAGCTTTTGCTCATTCCATTGATTTTCGGCCTCAATTGTTTTTGTAATTCCTCAAAGCATAGGGAATGAAATATCGTATACATGCACGGCGCTGAGTATACAAAATGCCAATACATGCAAACATTTTTCGTGTGTATGCAATGCGAAGCACAAAAACAGCGGTTTTGTTCTCTTCTCTGCATTGGTGTAAGCGAGCGCAAGAAAACTGAGCAACAACAATTTCAATGTGATTTTGTTTTTGTCTTCTCTTGTTCCCTTCTTGTGTTGGTGCGTTTGCTTATAAGTATTGGTGCGAACTCATTCGTATGCTGGCTTTGGGCATCCCTGCTCTAAACAGTATGTCGGTCGACCCCCAACACGGAGTACCGTCCAAATTATATGGTCAAGATTGTTAGGCACGGTGGCTTTACTTATTAACTTAAAACATATACAATGTGTCAAAGCGATTTGCGTCTTCTAACTCGCGGCTTCGGCCGGTTGTTGAAGAGAAAAGGTCGGAAATTCGGCTCAAGCGCTGGCAGGACTTAGGCGACCCCACGTAAGAGCGAGGCTGGAATAGCAAATAAAGGATGTAGAAGCAAGGATTAGGGCATAACCAAAATTTGCTTTAGTATTATTAAGTTAATTAATGAGCTTTGTTCGATTTTTGAATTTTTTTTTTGTTAACAGTGCTATTTCAGTGAACAGCACAATTTAGGAATTTTTTCTAATTTTCAACCATATTTAAAAAATACTGACTAAATTAAAAAAAAAGATGGTTAGTTATGAAAAAATAAATACATTTAACAATAATAAAAAGTTTTTGTCCCAATATGGTCTCTATAATAGGATTTTTCGATCTTAAAGGTGTAGGTCGTCTGCACTGCTATTTTTATGAACACAGTTGTATGCATATGTATGTATGTCTGTGCTAAATACGTATTAGATCTTTTAAGGGCCCAGGTACAGGGTATCCTACTTGACTGTGTATGACGAGTATACTTGACTGTAGCCGCACCTTACCGCGAGCAAAGCGAGCAGGGCAGTGTTTTTTAATAATTAAAATACACCTAGCATTCATTTATTTATAATTTCAAACACAGAAAAAATTTGAATAATAATTTAAATTGCAGACTGTACATTACGTTACTATATAAAAAAATTTGTTTAACATTGAATTATTTTGGTTTTATTTTTTTATCAAAGCCACAAAAATTACAATTCAATAAACGGCATAGGCATTTTGACAAGAGTTTGCTTTGCTTTTAATTAAGAATTGGATTAGCCTTAACTTAACTGTAAAGTTAATAAAAAATACATGCTCCCCTAAAATTTTTCGATCAATATGTTCATTGGGCATAAGGCACAATCATCACCAAAATGGTTCGCGAGGTAAGGAGGATACAAAATTTAAATGATTGCAGCGGATAGGGCCGTTGGAGGCATTTGTAAATTTTTTTTTAAAACTAAATACGCGTTGAATGATAAAACATTGATGAACAACTGATTTAAAAGATATTTTTATTTTGATATCACAAATGTTGGATCAAGAAAATGTGTTTGTCACTAGATTTTAGCTTCGTAAACGGCGGGTTTCTTTTTAGATATAGCTAATTTTCTAGTATACAGGAGAACATTATACGAATAACATAACATATTATCACTAGGTTGATGAGTGTAGCACATTTCATAAATAGCACTTCGAACATAAAATAAAACTTTTCGAAAAAAAAAACAAGTGGGAAAGGCCATTTTCGAGCTCCCGACTATAGGATACCCGTTACTTACTTAAATAAATTTAAAATATTTTTTATTGCTTGCTCTTGGGCACTCACATTGCTTAAAAGCTTTAATCAGCCATTACCACCTTTCTATTTGTCCGATCTTGTTACGATTTAGTAGGATGATAGGTAATAAAAGTAGTTAAAGGTAATAAGTAAAAAAATCCTAATATCATGAAAACTGTGCGTGTGGTGGCTTTTCGCGATTTACGGAGGCAGAAAGGGGCGTGGCAATATTTTGAAACAAACTTGACCTGCGTGGGGTTCATAGAAGTCTGTGAGCCAAATTTGGTAGCTCTAGCTCCTATAGTTTCTGAGATCTAGGCGCTCACACGGACGGACAGAAGGACGGACAGACAGACAGACGGACATGGCTATATCGACTCGGCTGTTGATGCTGATCAAGAATATACAGTGGCGGAAAAAATAATAGGGACACAGAAGATTGCTGCTTCTTCTTTGCTATTATTCCTATCCCTGCAAGATTCAATGAATTTAAAAGCTTAGACTTAATACATAATCGCTAATTCTATTTAAATTTAAAAAAAATGTTGTCCATATTATCATATAAGAAGAAGAAAACATAAATTTCCGAAAAAAAATTAATTTCATACTGGAAAAAATAATAGGGACGAAAAACATTTAGTATACAATTTTTGTTTTTTACTTATTATTTTTAAGAAAATTCAATGTTTTGTGGTAGCACCTATTGTTTTTAACATTCCAGAGCATCTTGGGTGCATGGAGTCCACAGGTTTCCTCAGGAATGCCATACCAAGCCTATTGCACCTGTTCAGAGAGCACCTGCTGATTTTTGGACATGTCAGACCCTAATGCCTAAACTTAATGCCGGCTTTTGATCTTCCCAGAGGTCCTCTATGGGAATTAAGTCCGTGGAATGTGCAGGTGGCTCCATGTCACCAGTATTTTCGAGACCAATCCATTCCCTGACCAAATTCGAAGGGTGCTTTGAGTCGTTATCTTCCTGTAAAGTGGGAGTAAAGACAATTCCTCTTCAGCAAATGGCTGAATCGTAGTCCGGAGGATCTCTAGATAATATATTGCAATAGATTTGGTCGACAGCAGGTTCTGGTAAGCATTTATCAGACCATGACAGACCATAATCGACCGTTTTTAAGTAACCGAAATATTCAGCATAGGTTTAAACTTGCTAATACGCACCTGCTACTCGAAAATTGGAAAAATATGCTCTAGTTGGACGTAACGAAGATTAACTTCATTGGATCCAATGGAAAAAGTCAGATTAGACGACGTAAAGGAAAAGCTTTTGAACCCAAGTACTCAGTTAAGACTGTTAAGCACGGCGGCGGTTCGATTATGGTCTGTCATGGTCTGATAAATGCTTACCAGAACCTGCTGTCGACCAAATCTATTGCAATATATTATCTAGAGATCCTCCGGACTACGATTCAGCCATTTGCTGAAGAGGAATTGTCTTTACTCCCACTTTACAGGAAGATAACGACTCAAAGCACCCTTCGAATTTGGTCAGGGAATGGATTGGTCTCGAAAATACTGGTGACATGGAGCCACCTGCACATTCCACGGACTTAATTCCCATAGAGGACCTCTGGGAAGATCAAAAGCCGGCATTAAGTTTAGGCATTAGGGTCTGACATGTCCAAAAATCAGCAGGTGCTCTCTGAACAGGTGCAATAGGCTTGGTATGGCATTCCTGAGGAAACCTGTGGACTCCATGCACCCAAGATGCTCTGGAATGTTAAAAACAATAGGTGCTACCACAAAACATTGAATTTTCTTAAAAATAATAAGTAAAAAACAAAAATTGTATACTAAATGTTTTTCGTCCCTATTATTTTTTCCAGTATGAAATTAATTTTTTTTCGGAAATTTATGTTTTCTTCTTCTTATATGATAATATGGACCAAATTTTTTTTAAATTTAAATAGAATTAGCGATTATGTATTAAGTCTAAGCTTTTAAATGCATTGAATCTTGCAGGGATAGGAATAATAGCAAAGAAGAAGCAGCAATCTTCTGTGTCCCTATTATTTTTTCCGCCACTGTATATACTTTGTAGGGTCGGAGATGCTTCCTTCTCCCTGTCACATACATTGCAACGAATACAATATCCCCTTTTACTTTTTTTTTAAGTAACGGGTATAATAAACTTACAGGGCATGGTGGCGGTTTCGGATATTTTTTATTTGTTAAATTGTTTCTTTGCGTATAATAATTGAATGCAAACACAAATAATTGTTTTGTCAAAATTAATATGCCAAGTAGAGTTTTTATATCTTTCTGCACATATATCAATAAATAATAATTACCATCATATAGGATATCCAACAATTAGAAGTATTGTGCAAGCAACTATATGAGGCCACAGATGCTGGCATACGTGCTGATGCTGAAAAAAGTCTTGTCTCGTTTGTCAATAGCCAGGATGCCTTACCAAAGTGTCAGTTACTGTTGGACCGAGCTGATTCCAGCTACGCTCAGCTACTTGCCGCGTCTACCTTAACAAAACTAATACAGGGTATAACCCTGGGGCAACGCATCGATATACGCAGCTATGCCCTTAACTACTTGGCAACCAGGCCCAATTTGCAGCACTTCGTAGTTCAAGCTCTTGTTACGCTTTTAGCGAAAATCACAAAATATGGTTGGTTTGATTCATACAAGGGTGAACTTATCTTCCAAAACTTGCTTGAGGATGTCAAAAGGTTTTTGCAGGTATGTTTTCTATATTTCTATTTACTTGAAGTTTGATGACTCATTATTTTATTTTTTTAATCTGTTTAGGGTTCGGTTGAACATTGCACAATTGGCGTACAAATTCTCTCACAACTAGTATCCGAAATGAATTCGATTGTGGAATTAGATGCACACTTATCGTTTTCAAAGAACCGAAAGATCGCCACATCCTACAGAGACCAGCAACTATTTGATACCTTTCTACTATCTTGCTCACTTTTGAATACAGCACGGGATAATAGCAAGAACTTAAACTTTCTGGATGAATCGCAACAGGCGTAAGTTAATTTTTGCTCGGCAGAATCGAGCTTTAAACTAAAGGTGGTCCCCCGAATAGAAATACAGGAGATTCGTGAAGGTCTGAGGGGCTAAACAGAATCTATTTGTGCATACTAACGCTTTATGAACGGTCTGGTCGAGTGCGTACGATACCCTGTTCTCTGGATCTTAGATACTCCAACAAGTATTTTCACACACACAGTACATATCGACGTATTTCCGCGAACGTTAAAGTGATGCTATGATTTTCCCAAAACAAATACAAAACAACAGAAATTTATACAAACATACGAGTTAATTTTATATAATGGAGTTCCTTCGCTATTTCCGAATCTTTTGAGACATCTGCTCTCTATAAAAGTTTTAAGAACGATAAAATTGACATTGTCTACCCTTTACTACGTCTTCCCCACTTTCTGTCTCTAGCATCTCTGATTTTCTCCCAACACCTATGTATGTATAGACGCTCAATAACGAGTTTTAACATTTTTCGAAATTTCAATATTCAAATTTTTTTAAATTTTTCAAAATATCTAACATATTTTATCTCTGGAAACTATAGTAACTTCGTGTCGAGTATTTTCTGTTATGCGTTGTGATTCCAACGATTTTATTTATATTGACCGAAAAATCGTCCTTGCAAGGCGAAAAAAATGTTTTAAGAACAATTGATCTTTTGATTCTATAAAATTTTAAAAGCCCTGGTCCTAACAAGATATATAAGATAGATAAAAAATATGTTAACAATACCCATAAAAAAACCTCTTTGCGAGGTAAATGTCTAGTGACGAAAACATTTTCTTGCCCCGAAATTTCTGATATCCAATTTTGTGACGAATAATATTAAGTTTTACATATACATTATTAAAAAAAATATTTTTTGTCACTCGGCACAATGCGCTAAATTCTTCATTCCTAATAAATATTACTTTTTTGCGCAGTGCCAAGTGTCAAAATTTTTTTTTTTAAAGAATGTATATAAAAAACTTAATATTATTCGTCACAAAATTGGATATTAGAAATTTTGGGGCAAAAAAATGTGTTCGTCACTAGACTTTTACCTCGTAAAGAGGTTTTTTTTATGGGATATCAGAAATTTTTGAATAAGATATTTTTAAAATTTCAATATTTTTTGACAGTATAACTTGTCAACCTTGTTTATTGTTTGTACAGCAATAACAAACAGTCTGGCAACACTGGTTCGTTTTACGAGCACACATGTTAATTGCAAAATCTATCAGCACTCTCAAACTCAAAGTTAAACGTACATATTCAGTTAATAGGTAATATCTTCCAAACCAATCAACAAAACTTTATGTATGATATATCAAAAAACGCAAAATTTTACAAGCTCATACATATTAAATTAAATAAAATCGTTAGCGGCGTTTTCTTGAAACCCGCCAAAATGTGGACAAAATTACCTTATTTCACCTGTAGCTTTTTACCTGTGTACTTTAGAAAAAGTTTGAAGGTATGCTTAAGAGCCCTTCAAAGTACCTATCAAACGACATATAGATCATGTCTGTAGCTTCTATGGTTTGGACACTATGGGGGTTTAGCGGGTTTTAGGGATTTCACGCTAAACTAGCGTTTTTTCGAAAAAGTAGAACAAACGTTTCTAGATATTTGATTGGGAACAAGTCATCATTCAAACTTTTAAGCTAAATCTACTATTTGATACAAAGAAACAAACAGACAAACTGACTTTCTATCTCGTTTTGAGAAGGGCACCAAAAATTAATTATCTTCTGAGCCAGTGATCGGATTTTGATGATCAAGGTGTCATTCGACGCGTATTTTTAATTAGAATAGTAAATTCCAGTCTTAATGCTCTTTGGTTTAACTATTATTTATTATTTTAACGTTTAATGTATAGATACATAGATAAATTATGGTTGAGGCTTCTGTTTATGTACATACATATAAATAATAAGTTTTTCTTTATACCCTGTGTCCATTAAAAAGGACAAGAGCGGTAGAATGGTTTTGTAAAATGTATGAAGAAGGCAGAAGAAGTATATAAATATGTTGCATATGAATATTTTAGCTATATCGGCGCAAATTAGCCTCAAATGAAAAAACGTTTGCTTTGCCAATATTTATGTGAGCCTCTGTATTTATGAAGATCCTAGACTTAGGCCATATACCTTAACCTAACATCTTCATGCTTCTCAGCGGAGGCTAGGAATTGATTTTAGACACATAGTTTCTTGGTGAAATATTCTTAGAATTCGTCGTAGATTCCGATTCTGGTGGACGATTATCACGTTTTTTTCGGCCCGAACAAATTGACCCGCCCTAATGTACATTCTTGATCAGTATCACCAGCCGAGTTAATAAGCCCTGTCTGTCTGTATAAACTAGACTATTAGAGATAAGGACTTTAAATTTAAGATCTGGGTTCTGGGCGCAGATCCATCTTATTTCCAATTTTGGATGCCACGCCCCTTCATATACCTCCAACAAACTCGTAGATGGTATTATCTTATATATTCTGACCAAATTTGGTTCAAATCGGTCTACTTTATCATATAGCTGTTTTAGGAACGATTAATCGAAAATCAAGATTTATTAAAATATTTTCTGTTGTTTCTGGAGATATCTTAACCAAAATCGCAGATTATGAATCTTTTATTGTGCAATACAACCTTACCAAGATTAATTCAAATCGGTTCTCTATATCATTTAGCTTTCATAGAAACGATCGGTCGAGAATCACCTTAAAGTGTGAAAAAGTTTTTATTTTTTGAGACATCTCAATCAGTGTAACATCTGGAGTGATCTTTTACATCTTGAATTTGGTCTTAATCGGTTAACTATAACATAAAACAATTAGTCAAAAATTAAAGCAGCGTTCTGCAAAAGAATCAAATCTTCGGTGTGCCGAACGACTGTATGTAACACTTCGTTCAATAATGTGTGTGACTAATTAATTAAAACACATTTTTTTGCCACAATTCGTTTTTATTCATCAACATAGTCCCCTTTTAGGGAGATACAATCATTCCAACGCTTTTCCAATCTTTCGATACCGCCTTTAATAAACGATTTTTCTTTGCCTTCAAAATAGGCGTTAGTTTCGGCGATTACTTCATCATTTGAGCGAAATCTCTTACCACGGAGCATCTTTTTGAGGTCTGCGAAGAGCGAGTAGTCGCTGGGGGCCAAATGTGGAAAATACGGTAGATGGGGAAGCAATGGAAGCCCAATTCGTTAAATTTTGCCATCGTTTTCATTGATTTGTGACACGGTGCATTGTCTTGGTGGAACAACACTTTTTTCTTCGCCATATGATCTTTGCGATTTCGTGTTTCAAACGCTCCAATGACGTTATATAATAGGCGCTGTTGATGGGCAGCCCCTTCTGGAGATAGTCGATGAATATTATTCCATGCGCATCCCAAAATACAGACGCCATAACCTTGCCAGCCAACTGCTGCGTCTTTGGTCGCTTTGGGCGGCTTTCACCGGCTGCATGCCACTCAGCAGACTGCCGATTTGACTCTGGAGTGAAACGGTGGATCCATGTTTCATCCATTGTGATGTACCGACGCAAAAACTCCGACTTTTTGCGCGTAAACATGTCCAAACAGCTCTTTGATTCATCGATTCGTTGTTGTTTTTGCTCCGGTGTGAGCAAACGCCACCCATTTGGAAAACACCGCAACGTTGACAAAAACCAGCGACATTGACAATAACGACGACAATATTAATGAATTATAAGCAAGAACGAAAACTAAAATTGTTTTTATAGACATAAATCAAAGACTTTGCATTATTTCATTAATATAGAGGGAGAATCCACGTAAAAAGTTCAAAAGCGATGGGTGCACCCAATACCCGCTGTGCTTGCGTGCCATCGCATATTTCTCCTCTATTAACTTTAATTTACATATTTCATTGCCTATTCTCTCCTCTTTTATCCAAATCAGTTCTGCATGTTCAAATTTAAAATAAACCGCCGCTGACGCATAGAGTTACCACTCAACTTTTTGTTATTTGTTCGTGTTGTATTGGCAACACTGGGCTTACGCTCGTCGACAGCTTAATATTGAGCACTTTACGCCGCGCAAAATTTAGTTAGCTTGCGTATTAAGCTTATGTGAGTGAGCGAGATAGATATACCCAGCGAAACTCTAAACAGTTTGATGTTTCGCTGGGCCTGTCAGCTGTTTCAAACAGTGCTGCCCATTCTGTTCCTTTACTTAACAGCTCTGTTATTTTATTTAGTCTGCGGACACCGGAGCGTAGCTAAACGTCAAGTTCTTCTTTTTCCCCTTACGCCAGTGTTTTTTTTATATGGAGTTTGAGTTTACGCCAGGCCTTTTGAGTTTGCGTACTATGCTTTAAAAAACAATGATAAATCAGCACACGGAATTGCTTTGAATTCATTTTTTTTAATCCTAAAAAGGTTGCCACTTTAAAAAAAAAATATTGATTTAGTGCTAGTGCCGCCATCTATGTGTCAGTCACACATTTTTGAACGAAGTGTTACAGCTGTGTTCATAAAAATAGCAGTGCAGATGACCTACACCTTCAAGATCGAAAAATCCTATTATAGAGACTATTATGGGACAAAAACTTTTTATTATTGTTAAATGTATTTATTTTCCCATAACTAACCATCTCTTTTTTAATTTAGTCAGTATTTTTTAAATATGGTTGAAAAATAGAAAAAATCCCTAAAATGTGCTGTTCACTGAAATAGCACTGTTAACAAAAAAAAAAATTCAAAAGCGAACAAAGCTCATTAATTTACTTAATATTACTAAAGAAAATTTTGGTTGTGCCCTAATCCTTGCTTCTACATTTTTTATTTGCTATTCTAGCCTCGCTCCTACGTAGCATGGAGTCGCCTAAGTCCTGCCAGCGCTTGAGCCGAATTTTCGACCTTTTCTCTTGAACAACCGGCCAATGCCGCGAGTTAGAAGACGCGAATCGCTTTGACACATTGCGTCTGATGTCCCTCTATAAGTGGCATCAAGTCAAGTTATCTGCAAAAAATTAGTGAAGTTTACTGGGATAACCTGACTTTTGAAGTACAAAGTTTGAGTGAACGAATAAATGTCCCAGCAATATTAATTTTCTATCCTTCTTTTTATTCAACTTTCTTTAATGTGTTTAATTTTGACACACGACTGTTCTTTAACAACAATTGAGTCTTACTCAGCTGAGGCGATGCTCTCGCTCTAATCCATGATACAATAACATGGTAGCAACAACAGTGAAAGTTTCACAGCGAAAGATTAACTGCCTGCTTTGCTTGTTTTATTTATTTTTAGACCCCGTACTTAAAAAAAGTAAAGGGGTCTATTAACTTTGTCACAAAATAATGTGCGTAACAGGCAGAAGGAGGCGTGGCAGACCCCATAAAGTATATATATTCTTAATAAGCATCAAGATCCGAATCGATATAGCCATGTTCGTCTGTCCGTCCGTCTGTCTGTCCGTCTGTATTGACGCCTAGATCTCAGAGACTATAAGAGCTAGAGACTCCAAACTTGGTATGTAGGTTCGTCTATATTGCAAGCAGATCGAGTTTGTTTTAGATTTTGGTTCGAACCACTATATCATATAGCTCCCATAGGAACAATCAGCTGAAAATCAAGTCTTAGTATGGAAAACTTTTTTGCTGTTTGAGATATTTTAACCAAACTGACAGAATATGCATAATATGCATATGCATATACATAGATGGTCCCATACATACTGACCAAATTCGATTGAAATCGGATTACTATATCAAATAGCTTCCATAGGAACGATCAGTCCAAATAAAGTTTTAGTATGAAAATCTTTCTGTTGTTTGAGATATCTTTATAATAAGTACGGGGTCTCCGACAGTCGAGTACCGCTCGACTGTAGCACCGCCGACTAGTTATTTATTTATTTATTTAAAGCAAACATTGCTGCCTCTAATTAATTCACAAAAACAATATACAATAGAGATTACAGTAATATAAGAATTTAAAAAGAAAAGAAAGCCTTAATTAATGTACAAGCTTTGTCTAATAACACCACTGACACGATGGGAATATTTTATTTGCCAGTCCGGCGAGATATGTATGCCCCTATTCACAGCAAAGGTCTGTCAGTGGCGTTATTAGAGCCTAATTCTGATTAGGAAAAATGTTGAAATAAAGATAGAATAAATAAATAGGACTTAATATAACACTTAAAATTAAAGGATGAAAAGTGCAAAATTTCAAATATTTTTGACAAGAATGGCAGTAGTTTTATTGGTCTGTATGATGTTGGCATTGATTAGTCTTTTCCTGGTTTCGTTATCGTTTTTATAGATTTTTTTAATTAGAAAGTAGCCAAGTCTTGTAAACACGTTGAAATGCTTTCAGATGAGGCGAACAGCACAGAGCATAGCCTAAAAACTTTTTTGGGCTCAATTGCTCATTAATGACTTGTAATTTCGCTCTTGCGAACTTAATTAAGACGACTAAATATCGATTAGGGTGCGAGTTGGAGAAGACGGATTTTCAAATATATAAAAATAACTTTGACTTATGCCCTATGCCCAAATATGTATATTTGCTGATATATTATAGCAAATTATTAGCTCATTATATAAGCATTAACATATGTACATAAATAGCAAGCTATTATGTATTATTAACATAAATAATTTTACGTAAATGCAGATATTTTACATACAAATAAATATAATGGGTTTTTCTACAGTTGCATATTTGTGTCGGCATAAGAATGTGTGCCTGTAAGATTTCGACTGCTTCTGTCTCGCTCGCACTTGTACTCGACAGAACGCACAGAAGTAAGCGCCGTTCGTCACCACGAAAAAAGGAGGAGACAATTGAAATTTCGTTACTCTTTGCATGCATACACTCAGACCAACATTTATTCGTACACCCTTTTTTTTACTTTAACAGCTATATTAGTCAAGTCTTCACATTGAAAAAAATATATTTGGAAAGGTCGTTCGAATTCCGTTTGAATGATGCAAAACTTTCCTTAACCCATTAAGTACCCATTGAATATTTTGAGTTCAAAAAAACGTAAGTTTTTCAACTTTTTTCCTCGATTTTTTCCAAAAAATGTTGGGATGCAAAAAAATTCTTGAATCAATTCTAGGAGTGATTGCAAAAAAAAATTTTCAAAAATATTTTTGCTTGTATTTTTTTAAATTTTTTGAAAATCCTAAAAATGACAATTTTAACCCATTTTTTCCACTTTTTCCCACTTTTCACACAAAAAGTGCATTTTTCGCAATTTTCAAAAAATTTTAAAAAATACAAGCAAAAATATTTTTGAAAATTTTTTTTTGCAATCACTCCTAGAATTGATTCAAGAATTTTTTGCATCCCAACATTTTTTGGAAAAAATCGAGGAAAAAAGTTGAAAAATTTAGGTTTTTTTGAACTCAAAATATTTAATGGGTACTTAATGGGTTAAGGAAAGTTTTGCATCATTCAAACGGAATTCGAACGACCTTTCCAAATATATTTTTTTCAATGTGAATAATATAGCTGTTAAAGTAAAAAAAAGGGTGTACGAATAAATGTTGGTCTGAGTGTATGTATGTACATATGTACATACTTATGTACGTACATGTGATGAACTGATCACGCTTGTATTGTTATTGTAGCAAATTTTGCTCATTTGGCCTTGAGAACATTTGATGCGACGCGAGAACATACGGTGGCTCACAGCTTATTTCAACCAGCACAAAAAGCAACTTTATTTAAAAGCTTCAGTTACAACTAACTAAAATACAAACCTGATCAAAAGTAATTACAGAAAACTAATGTTATATCAACTCATAATTTGAAAATATTGAAAATATTCGAAAATATTTGAGTTTTCGTAAAAATCAACTTTTTCAACTTTTACCCTCGATTTTTTACAAAAAATGTCGGGATGCAAACAAAAATCTTTAAAGAATTCTATTACTGTCAGCAAAAAAAAATTTCAAAAATATTTTTGCTAAGGCGGGCCGATGGCGGGTCGTTTTCCTCATACGGTAGATATGCCGAGACCAGGTATAGGTTGGGCCCGTTCCTTCGCTCGCATAGTCCTACCGTCAGGTCGAAGGAGAAGAGAAGACAACATTAAGTCCAGCCCTTATCACGATACAGGTTCTTGACTTACCCACAGTATGTGGGACAAGAATATGATATCCGCGATAACTCAGTCCGCAAACCCTGTCTCGTACGACCCAGGGTTCCTGGACGAGAGCCACATCCACCCCCTCCTTGTCCATATACCGTAGTAGGTCAATCGAAGGGACCCTAGGGTGATGCAGATTAATCTGCACCACTTTCAGTCTTTCCGGTTGACCTAACATCCTTGGCGTCCTCCTTGCCTCCGGGAATGAATGCTTTGGGGCTACCCATTCCCATCTTCAGCTGGCCTAGCTTCCGTAGGAGGTGGCTCTTGGATTCTGGACCAATGCTGATCCAGAGCTCTTTGCCGTTTCCTTTGTCACGGGCCAATCCTCTCTTGATCGTCCAGTCCTCTGTGACACAGTCCTTGTTCTGGCGTTTGATCATGTCCAGAATGGTTCGATCCTCCATGATTGGAGGTGGGATCCAAACCTTAATCATCGTTTGCTCAGGGACTTGGTCTGTGGGAACGACGTCAATCTTCGCACCAGGCCAAAATTCACCAACGCTATGAATAGTGTCTTTAAGGAACCGCAGGAATTCCTCGTTGGCACAGGTCACAGCTTTGGCGCCCTTAAACCACTTGATGCCATCGATCTCGGCCAGGAACGGATTCACTGGCCGGCACATGGCGTCATGTAGTGCCTGGTTGATCTTCTTCTCCAGTTTGAGCCAGTTCTCGACTGTGAACTTCCCTTCCGGGTCGTTCCTGTCGATAATGTCTACCTGCAGTTCCGGCTTGGAGCTGAGGCTGGCCAGAATTCCTTCTGGGCGCAGCCGTTTGCTATCCGACGCCTTCCCTGAGTCGTCCGATCTCTGCCTTTTGCTGGCAAAGGGGTCCTTTCGCTTACCGACTGGTCCCTCCTTCTTGGTGGGTTTGGTCGGAACAGCTGTCTCAGTGGCCTGGAAGTTGGCACCGGTGCTGCAGCCGTCTTCGATGTGGAGGGAGTTTCCTTCCTGCAGCTTGTGTGCTTGCATTCCCTGGGGCCACTGTCTTTGCACTCGTACTTTGTGCGTCAACCTGAGTGCTGCTAGAATTAGCCAGCCTCTCAAATCTCCGCACGTTGTACTCATGCTTCTTCTTGAGCCTAGTCTTCTGCGCGGTCAGCGTCTCCGGACTGCGGCCTTCAAGTCCCCTAAGGAAATTGAGTGCGGCATTGTATCCGGAGCGCTGTTTGCGCCGGAGTTCGGCTGGGCTCGATTGCCTCTTTTTATTGGGCGGGTCTGAAACCGGGCCTTATCTTTATAATAAAGCTAAATTCTTGGCCATAACATTAAATTATATGCGTTTACTTTACTTGTAGTGCTGATAAACTCAATAAAGAAATAATAATAAAACAAGTGGAAAAGGCTATAGTCAAGCTCCCGACTAAAGGATACCCGTTACTTACTTAAATAAATTTAAAATATTTTTATTGCATGCTATTAGGCACTTATATAGCTTTAAAGCTTTAATCAGCCATCATCACCTTTCTATTTGTCCGATCTAGTTACGATTGAGTAGAATGATAGGTAATAATAACATAGTAGGTAACGGTAATTAGTTAAAAAATCCCAATATCTTGAAAACTGTGCGTTGGTGGCTTTTCGCGATCTACTGAGGCGGAAAGGGGCGTGGCAAAATTTTGAAACAAACTTGACCTGCTTGGGGCTCATAGAAGTCTGTGAGCCAAATTTGGTTGCTCAAGCTCTTATAGTCTCTGAGATCTAGGCCCTCACACGGAAATAAAGACAGACAGACGGACATGGCTATATCGACTCGGCTGTTGATGCTGATCAAGAATATATATATATATGTATATATAGGGTCGGAGATGCTTCCTTCTCCCTGTTACATACATTGCAACGAATACAATATCCCCTTTTATTTATTTTTTAAGTATCGCGTATAAAAATAATAAAAAAAATAAAATTAAAAAATTAACATTGTTTTTATTTTGTCTTTAAATAAAATTGTTTTTTAAGTATTTGTACATTTTGGTTTTTGTTTAATACAGGTTAATATCACAAGTATTACGCCTTACAAAGAATTGTCTGAGCTTCGATTTTATTGGCAGTTCTACAGACGAATCAGCTGATGACATGAACAATGTTCAAGTTCGTATATCTTAGTAATGTACATGAATCAAAAAATTAATTAAAAACGTTGTATTCACAGATACCGACAGCTTGGCGTCCTGCTTTTCTTGATTCGAACACATTAAAATTGTTCTTCGATTTATATCAAATATTACCAAACAATCTAGCGAGTTACTCACTATCGTGCCTAGTTCAAATGACATCTGTACGTAGATCACTCTTCAGCAACTCGGAGCGAACAAAATTTCTTACCCACTTAGTTGAGGGTGTAAAAAATATACTCACCAATTTGCATGTAAGTTCAAACAATTTTAAAAAACCACTGCTTAGTAATAATTTAATTTGCCTTCAGGGTCTTAGTGATCCTGATAATTATCATGAGTTCTGTCGTTTACTTGCGAGGCTGAAGTCTAATTATCAACTGGGTGAACTCATTGCAGTTCCCTGTTATCCAGAAGCTATAGAACTAATAGCGAAATTTACAGTACAATCTCTACATGTGAGTATATTTTTAAAGAGCTTAGAAAACAAAACGTGGAATTAATTTCATTCTCAGATGTGGCTCTTCGCTCCAAATAGTGTGCACTATTTACTGACCCTTTGGCAGCGTATGGTTGCTTCAGTACCCTATGTTAAATCACCGGATCCGCATTTACTTGGCACCTATACCCCTGAAGTAGTTAAGGCGTATATTGAGTCGCGTCTTGATGCAGTGCCTTTAATTGTTCGCGATAATATGGAGGATCCTTTGGATGATCTCTGCATGGTGCAGCAACAACTTGAACAGTTGTCAGTGATCGAGCGTTGCGAGTACAATAAAACATGCAACTTTTTAGTCCAGCATTTTGATCAAAAAGCTCGTGAATACGAAAATCTTGTACAAATGGTAAATGCTAACCCTACAGATATTACTGTGCATGAGTTACAATTAACTTGGTTGGTGTATATAATTGGATCTGCCATTGTGGGCAGACTTTCTGTGACGACCAGCGACGAGCATGATAATATGGACGCAGAGCTTGTTATTCGTGTGCTGCAACTAATGAGTTTAACTGACTCACGCCTACCCCAAACAGGCTGTGAGAAGCTAGAATTGGCAATTCTGAGCTTCTTAGACCAGGTTCGAAAGATGCACAGCAGTGACCAGGCACAAAAGGCAACTGTGTACAAACGACTTAGTGAAGTATTTGGATTAAACGACGAGCAAATGCTACTAAGTTTCATTAATCGTAAAATGTATGTGTTTTCATCATTAGTACATAGTTTTTTAAGTCACATGTTCTTGTTTTTGCAGCATAACTAACTTAAAGTTTTGGGGCCGTTCTGAACAAATAATAACAAAAACATTAATGTTATTATCTGACCTTTCTGTGCACTTTAATTCAGTGCGTAAATTGGCACGCTTAGAAGAAGTACAATTTATGTTGACACATCACACAAGCGATCATTTCCCCTTTCTTGGAACAAGTTCTTCACTTAACGAAATGCGATGCCGCACCATGTTTTACACATCACTCAGTCGCCTATTAATGTTTGACTTGGGGGAGGACGAAGAGCGATTCTACCATTTTTTAACACCTCTTACAAGTAAGTCGCATTTAAAAAAAAAAAAATTAAAAATATATTCTATACCATATCCTTCAGATCAGTTTGAATCACTGGGAAATATATTAATGGACACAAAATGTTTTCCTAATGATGAAGTCAAGAAGGCAATTATTGGCTTAGCACGGGACTTGCGTGGTCTTGCATTGCCTCTTAATGCTCGAATTCAATATACCATGCTTTTTGAGTGGCTGTACGTATTACATAATTAGAAGTTTGAATAAATTACACTAGGCAACAATATTGCTTTTTTTTAACTTCAACCAAACTCATTTTATCTGATACATATGGGGCCCAGATGGGATATTCCCTTGATTTTTTTTTTTATCAATTATATAACGTTTTTATACCCTGGCCCAGAATATATTAAGTTTGTGCAAAGTTGGTATTTCAAACCGAAACAAATATCGATTTCAGGTACCGTTATGTATATTTGTTTTTGGCTATCGTTTACGCAAAATCTTTGTATTTGAGTTTCGTAAATGATATTGGTTTTTTGCAAGTTTCAATATAGGCCTGTAATGTGGGCAATCCGTTCGTTCCACTGCACTATAGGTCAAATGACCCCTTTTTCTGTGCAATATTAATAACGACCACAAAATCATGGCATTTAATCTAAAACCTGTTAGGATTTCATAAGTAAGAATAAATAAAAAAAAAAATGGAATTTAGCCCATTAACGACCAAAAATTAAAATTAACCCTTTTACACCCATTTATTGAAACATAATGCCTAGTATTCAGTCATTAATTTTTTTGTAACCATAAAAAATGTATTAATCGCTTAAATTCTAATTAATTTTCTAAAGTTAAATCAAAAGAGTCCTCTTCACTTTCTTTAATCTCCGCATATTGGTTGGTTTCGTCTTGTATGGGCTCGCCTGAGCATAACGTTGAACGACTTCAGCTGGAAGTGTGGAACGTTTCCGTTTTTATAAGCGTCTTTTCAAGAATGTTGTTGAAATTAAAGGTTTGGAGGTATCGACAGCCCTATTAAACACATCTAATAAGTTATTGGTGCAGTTATTTTTGCGGACATGATGCAATCTATGGGCTTTGTATATTTTGTGTCGCGATTTAACAGATTTTTCTCGAAAAAAAACCCATTGCAAGTGCATTATTTTCTATTGTTTTGAGTGTATGAGTACTTTATGGGCAGTAGGAGTCATTGGCAACCAGGGATATAGCTCCTTCTTTGAGCACTCTTTTCGCCAAACTTCAATTAACTCGATTTTTTTATGCAGAGATCACCTTAAAAAGCCAGGAATTACTCGTAAGACGCAAAAGAACTCAATTTAAAATAAATTGCAAATAACTTAAAACACTTTTATTAATCTATCGGGGTGCCACAGAAATCGCTTTCGCTTGAATTTCACTTAAATTTCATACAAATTTAAGTGAAATTCAAGCGAAAGCGATTTCTGTGGCACACCTGTATATTTTAAATTTGAAAGGGGTCAAATGGGGTCATTTTTTGAAAAAGCTTACAGAAAGTCAAAGATATTGACCAAATTTGGTAAGGGTGTGACTGGCAGTCCCAATTATGAAATTTGTGAGTTTGGTTAAGATATGCTAAGAAGCCAAAAAGTTTTTCAGACCAAATTTGGTCTGGATGTTTAAAAAAGTTTCCAATATACAATCTCTGTGTTTGGTTGAGATATCTGAAGAGTCAAAAAGTTTTTCTTACTAAGCAATTCCCTCGTACAAAGAACTTTTGCCCCGAAGTTAACCCACTTGCAGGTCGTATTTCAGTTAAGCTATGCTGTCTAAATTTCAGACTTTTAGGCTTAAACGCTTGGCCTACACAGTGATCTGTCAGTCAGTCAGGACAAAGTGTTTTATATTTAGAATTTTTCGAAGCTTGCCACCCATCGGGTGTCAGGTGACAATCCAGGGGGAACCGCGTGGAGGTCGTGCGTTGGCTTCAAGAGAGCAGAACCTAGGCTCATGCTGGCATTCACCAAGTTGCTTGCGATCAATGCCAATTACTGTGCATTGTACTAACTCCCATTACCCATTGTACAATAATTCGAATGAGCAGCAAAAAAAAGGATTTAAAGATAAATATGACTTCTTAAAATTTCAAATAAATATAATTCATAATGAAACCCAAGTATTAAGAACAACATTCTACTTATAAAAGTTTTTAAAAATTTCTTTTGGATTTATAGTCGTGAAATATAAAAAATGCAAGCTCATCTTTGAATAACATTTAAATTAAATTACAAAACTCCTTATCTTCGAGCAATTTATAATGTCTTTTTATCTGGGACCCAATATGTATTAGAAAAAATTGGTTGTTTGAGTTGTATAATCTGGCCGTTATCTATATCTATTTAATTTTTTTTCCAGTTACTACACTGATTACCTACCAATACTTCTTCGTGCTGTGGAACTCTGGGCGCATGAGCCTGCTATCACCACGCCCGTGCTAAAGCTGTTCGCCGAGCTTGTGCATTGCCGCACACAACGTTTGGCTGGCAATGTTTCGAGTCCCATGGGAATTTTACTATTTCGTGAAGCATCGAAACTTATTTGCATTTACGGCAATCGTATATTGCACCTTGAAGTGTCGAATGACCAACTATATCCTATGAAACTTAAGGGCATATCAATTTGTTTTTTAATTTTAAAAAATGCACTAGGTGGAAACTATGTAAACTGTGGAGTTTTTAAATTATACGGTGATGACACTTTACACAATGTTCTTGAAATTATCGCCCAATTAATTCTTTCTATACGACAAAGTGATTTATTGGTTAGTAGATTTACCAACAATAATAAAAAAAATACAAAAAACGGGCCTTATTAAAAAAAATATTATTACAGGAATACCCTAAATTGGCTTCATCCTATTACAATTTATTAAATTGTCTATCTCAAGACCATGTTACATACCTTGCTGCTTTGGAACCACGTGCGTTTGTCTATATTCTGGAAAGTTTGACAAAGGGACTTGCTGCTCTGGGTAATTATGCGTCCCTAAATTTGTACAAATTATTAATTCAATTTTGTTGAATTACAGATTCCGCAATTTACATAAGCTGTTGCACTATTTTGGATAGCATCGTTTCATACATCTTTAAGCAGCTTCAACTAAAAAGTACAAATAAATACAATTATGTACAAACGTATTCAAAATAAAAAGAAGAGCGTTTGTGAAAACTGAATTTAATAAAAGAATGTATTGGAATTACTTGATTATAAGAGACCCCTTTATTTTTCCTGTAGTACTTATACTAATATTTTAATAACCGTTAGAATTTATGTACTTCCATGTCCTTCTTTTATACTCCTAGTAAGCTCGTTAGGTGCATTAACTCTAACGGTTATTGAAAGCTCAGTATATGTACTATAGAAAAAATATAAGGATTTATTAAAAAATATAAGGATTTATTAAAAAATATGTAATTTCAACACGTTTTCTGACCAAATTCAGTTTTCGCAAATGCTGCTCTTATTATTTTTCACACGTCTGTATATGTAATAAATATTTATAACATTTTTTCATTACAGTTTCTACATTCCCTAATAAGAAGCTACGACGATTGACACGTGAAAATTCGCAATTTCTTAAGGTCTGTTTTGTATCCGAAGCAGTATGAAAAAGAAAGCAATTAAATATAATTACGTTTTATTTTAAAGTCAGGCCAGCTGTGCCCGCATTCACAGCAACGAGTAATTAATAAAGAAATAACTTAAAGATAACTTTCGTTTAGAATTTATATTCTATGTATGGTATAGATAGAGGAGGATGAATGTATGTGTAGATTTGATAGTAGTCCGGCAAGGTATTTTATCAAATTTGTTGCAGCAACATTAGCGTTGCTTTTGGTCTAAAAGAAATTTGTATTGTTAATTTAATGTATCCATAGCATACCTGTTAAATAATGATTAGTAATCATAATCATTAGTAATTAGATTATTTTTGTTTAAAAGTCGAACGAATCATTAAATTACTAAAATTACATAAATTATTTTAGGTTTTACCCAATTTTTTAATGATTACGATTACAAAAAATTAAAAATAACCTAAAATTATTACAATTATTCAAAAATAATCAGAAAAAATAAAAAATAATTAAAAAAATCTTTCTGATTATTTCGGATTATTTCTGATTATATCTGATTATATCTGATTATTTCTGATTATTTAGTAAAAATCAAAATATTTTGAATTTTCTCAATCAAAGTAGCCAAAATATTCAGAAAAATTCAGAAATAATCCGAAATAATCAAAAAGATTTTTTTTGTAATCGTAATCACATATTCACAACTTTTTCAACAGTGAATTATATAGTCACTACGATTGTTTCCAAATATAATCTAATTGATTAGCAATTCTAATCGAAATTTAACAGGTATGATCCACAGATACAGTTTGTCAACTAATTCTTTGCACACCCTTAAAAATTTAATATTTTGACTTTAAGTTAGAAATTAATAGCTTATTATATATATTTGGAAAGGTCGTTTAAATTCCGGTTTAATTACACAAAACTTTCCTTAACCCATTAAGTACACTTTGAAAATTTCAAACTTATGTAAAAGTCACTTTTCAAAACTTTTTTCCTCGATTTTTTACAAAAAATACTAGCAAAAATATTTTTGAAAATTTTTTTTGCAGTTACTCTTAGAATTGTTCCAAGAATTTGTTTGCATCAAAATATTTTTTGTGAAAAATTGAGGTAAAAAGCTGAAAAAGTAGACTTTTGCAAAAATTAAAAATATTCCATGGGTATTCAATGGGTTAAGGAAATTTTTGCATCATTCGAACGAAAATTAAATGACCTTTCCAAATATATATAATAAGCTATTTTTATCTTATTTAAAGTCAAAATATTACATTTTTAAGGAAGTGCAAAGAATTAGTTGACAAACTGTATATAAGATGTATGCGTGATCGAATACGTGATAAGGTGTCTTAGGGCCGACCACAATGTGTCTTTAAGTCGAGCACGCTCGTAAGTTGATTTATATATAAATGCTTAAACAAAAAATCGTTTTTTTTCTTTTAAATTTACAGGTTGTTGAATTAAACTCAGATTTGCTACAAAGTATGATGTCATCTTTATTAAATAATGTGTTGGCGGAAGATTGTAGAAACCAATGGTCAATGTCCCGTCCGCTATTGGTACTTATTCTACTTTATGAAGACTATTATCGGTAAAGTTATGTTTTTTTTATACATTAATAAGACTTAAGAAATTTTATCAAATACTAAGCTGACTACTAACTTAAACACTAAGCACTAAATTTGCGCAAAAAAGTTTACGTCTTTGTACCTAAAATATCTTTATGCACTTTGTCGAAAGCCCAACCATTTTTTTTTAACTTTAGAACTATTCACATACCTCAGTAAAATAGCTATATGTGCAACATGTTTAATTTGCGTACATTCAAAACCCATTTTAGTTTTGTTTCTTAATAATTTTTATTAGTTACATATAAAGAAGGAACACTGGGAAAAGCATAAACATATTCAAGAAAATGCATTATGTATTTTATAAAATAAAAATAAGTTTTTCTTCATAGAAAATGGCTATATGTGCAAAACGGTCACATTATGAAAATAAAAAGAAAATTGTGAGATTCAACATATTAAAAAAATTTTGTTTTGATAATTTAATAAGAAATAGGTCCTCCTTTTTGATTTTTGACTAATAACAGTCGACGTGGCATTGATGATGACAGCTTTTGTAGCAATGACAGATCAATTTTAGCCCATTCCGTTACAATGGATTCTCTAAACTGCTTCAAATTATCTAACTGCTTCGTAGCGCCAAAAATTCTTGCAGAAAGTATCCCCCATAAATCCTCTATTGGATTAAGATCAGGACTCATAGCTGGCCAGTCTAGTAATGGAATTTTGTGAGCTTCGAAATAAGCTTTCGTGTACTTTGCCACATGTATCGGTGCATTGTCCTGTTGAAAAATCCAGTTTTCACCATGAAGTTCTTCGGCAAATGATATTAGCTCGTATTGTAACAGCTCTACATATTTTTCCGCATTCATTCGAGTGGATATAAAGCATATCTGGGACTTTCCCTTAGCACTGAATGCAGCCCATACCATGACGGATCCTCCCCCATGGTTGCGTTTGTAGCAAGTCTGCCGGGGATGGCGGGGATCTCTCCAATATTTGTGGTGTCCATCAGGGCCGTCCAAGTTGAACTTCTTTTCATCGCTAAAAACGACGGATTCGAATTCCTCTTCCCAGAACTTGTATTTATCATAGAAGTCGATCCGAGCATTTTTATGCCTTTGGGTGAGGCGTGGTTTAGGCACTTTATTTTCATATTTTAAGTGCAAGTCCTCTCGCAAAATTTGTTGAACCCTTTGCCGAGTGACTGATAGTCCCAGTTCAGCTTTAATTTTTGAGCAACTCATCAAATCCTGGGTAGCATGTTGTTTGATGTGCCTTTTTACACGGTCATTAATTGAAGAAACGGGTCCAGTT
The DNA here is from genome assembly GCA_037043495.1 of Drosophila recens. Taxonomy (NCBI): domain Eukaryota; kingdom Metazoa; phylum Arthropoda; class Insecta; order Diptera; family Drosophilidae; genus Drosophila; species Drosophila recens. The sequence goes on from JBAMBJ010004274.1 coordinate 109,669, forward strand.
CGCTTACAATCAGCGTATCCTTCCGGATTTTTCAAAAAATTTGTGATTGTATTACGATGGCGATTTGTTCTGACAGCAATTTGTCCAACTTTTATCCCATCCTCATACATGGTTTTGATCTTAACTTGCTCTTCTTCCGAAAGTTCAGTTCCACGAGGCATTTTAGGCCTTTTAATACTCTTGTTGAAAAAATGTCACTTGAATTAAACACGATAATTATGTTTACGATCTTACAGTCCAATCCTTTAACTTTTTCTTAAATTTTGTTGTCTCTGCTGCACGAAACGGACAATTATAACGAATTGCACATATACCCATTTTCTACGAAGAACGCAAGCTCTCGCACATTTTTTAGCTAACGGTACTATAGAAAAGGCTACAAAACAAAACTCAAGCATTGAGAATGAACATAAAACGTAAACGAAAAAAACTGTATACTTAGAATTAATATACGGTTATTCTTATGCGAGCAGTATCGAAAAGAATATTTGCACATATAGCTATTTTACTGAGGTATAATATTTACTATCGTTTGTCATAAAATTGGATCTTCTAATACTTTCGTCACTAGACTTTTATGAGAATACTTTAAATGAGATTTTTACTTTATATGAGATTAAAAGTCAGTTTTTTTATTGTTTGTTTCAAAGCATTGAGATATACATAGTATGATATCACAGACGTAGTATGTTTGCCATCCGAAAACAAAAAATGACTTCACAGTTTCCGACTCAGCCGAATCAATAAAGCCATTTCCATCAGTCCGTCTGTAAGAACAGTAAGATTGATATAGCAAACAAATTTGGCACACACACCATAAATGTGGTGCAGTGTACAATTTTTTAAATTTCAGCCACGGTTTTTTTGCCTCCGCAATTGACTCAAAACGCCTCATACTCAAAGTTAATGCATCCAAGCTCGGCATCCAGATTGCTTTGAAGCTGGGACCGCAAATAATGACTTTTTGTATTCAAGTCATTGAATTTTTTAAGTAAAAGAATTTCAAGAACCATTATTAAAAAGATAATGATTAAATTTGAGCAAAAAAAGTTTTATTTTGAGCGAAAAAAAAAATCATAAGCAATTATTTGTGAGTTTTATTTTTTACTCAAAATTAATCAATATCGTTGAATAAAATCCTTAAAAATCCTTACATGCTCATTACTATAGAATTTATGTAACATAGCTCATTATAATTACAGTCACTGCTTTGAAGTCAACGGATACCACTGTGATTTTAAAAATCTTCCACGCTGCCTTCTGTGCCAACAAAGTATCAGCACCCACAGTTTTTATGACAAAACGCTCTTTTTGGTAGTGAACCTCTCTTGTATTATAGCCAATTTAGGGATTGCAATCGCCTTAAAGCAATCTAAACACTTTAAATATTTAGATCTTATATTCGGGCACTCGACCATTATGTAAGGTGAACTGACCCCTTAAATAAATATCAAAATAATGGGCCATGCATTACTAATAAACCATACAGTTATTTAAAGGAAACAGCAAAGGAGCTTTAGAGCTTAGTTGTCGTAATAGTGTCATTTTATTAAATTTTTAAGCTAATCTTTTACAGACTATATAAACATATATCTATTTTTCCATTTAAGCTCACTGAAGGAAACCATAATTCGTTCCCAACCCGTTGAAAAGCAGCAGACAATGGCACAGTGGTTTGAGGATTTGATGCTGGGTATAGAGCGCAATGTGTCTAGCAAAAATAAAGAAAAGTAAGAAAAAATGAATATAGATTATATAGTTGTTTTTTGAAATAATAGGATACATATCCAAGCTTCAAAATATAAAAACAGTATGGTTTTACGGTGGTTTGTTTGTTCATTGCAGAGCTTAGTCTATTAATTCCTCCTTTTGCCTCTTAATTTCATTAATTTTAAAAATAAATGGTGTTTTCCATATCTGAGTGTTAGGCGGTTAGCAAATGTTAAAGTTTGTTTAATTTTCTTTAATTTAAGATAAAAACCATATTGAAAAGATATTTCATATATATATATTTATTAAAAACTAAACTTTATTATAAACTAAACTAAACTAAACTAAACTAAACTAAAAACAAAAAAGTTTTTCATACTAAGCAATTCCGTGACCTTTGACCCCGATTTAACCCACTTAGAGGTCGAATTTCGCAAAACGCCGTCTTATTGCATCTAAGTTGTGTGCAAGTTTCAGCTTTCTATCTTTTACCGTTTGGGCTACACGTCGATTCTCAGTCAGTCAGTCAGTGAGTCAGGACAAAGAGTTTTATAAATATAGAGATAATATAACATTTTTTGTAAAAAACAGAAATATACAACTTCCGCTGTCCGCGGTTTTAATGTTTTTTTCTTGAGAGATTTTTCGAGAAAATCCAGATTTAGCGGGAAAAACGCTAAATTTGGCGAAAGAGTCCAGATTTAAGCATAGTACGCTCTAGCCGAAAATATGTTTGCAAGGCCAAAACTCCATATAGAAAAAGGGTTGCAAACATGCTCGAAATTATTTTGTAAGGCCATTTCTAAACCTATGTACGCTGTACCTAAATATAGGCAGCTCAGAATATTTTCTGGCATTTTACAACACTGTTTGGTAAACAAATAACTTTTTTTTTGACCTTTCAAAACGTTGATTGAATTAGTGTTTCGACTAGTAGGAATCTTTTTGAACAGAAATGGCGACCAACAAGCAGCAAGATAAGAGACGAATTGAGATCTTTGAGCACAAAGAGCGAATTAGACTGATTAAAGAGGTGCAACAGAGACCAATATTGTGAGATTTGACCGACAAAAAACATATTGATCCGATTTTTATAATTAATAATTTTAATTTAATAATTAGGGTATTAGTCGCTGCCACTTCTCTCATCATGTCTATTTGGTCAATTTTCTCTATTTTGTTGTGCTCAATGTTATTTATTTATTTGTTGTGCACAGCTGCATAAGACCAACAATCTCTCAACTTTTTTTTGTGATTTTTGTTTTAAGTTTGTAAGGCCGGACTTCAAAACATCGAACATTTCGAGCGTCCAAAATGTTTTCAGCTAGAGCGTACTACGCTTGTACCTTAATATGGACAGCTCAGAATATTTTCTGGCATTTTGCAACACGGTTTGGTAAACAGATGGCAGCTATATTTTGAGCTTTCAAAACATCGATTTAATCAGTGTTTCGACTAGTCGATATCTTTTTGTACAGAAATAGCGATCAACAAGACGCAAAATAATAGCAACATTTGGGCTCTTTGATCACAAAAACGAATAAGACTGATTGAGGAGGTGCAACAGAGGCCAATATTGTGGGATTTGACCGAAAATAAAAATTTTGATAGGATTTTTATAATTAATAATTTTTAATTTAATGATTAGGGTATTAGTCGCTGCTACTGCTCTTATCCATTTGATAAATTTTCTCTATTTTGTTGTTATCAATGTTATTTATTTGTTTGTTGTGCACAGCTGACGCAACAGTATGACCACAGCAGCGTAAGACCAACAATCTCTCAACTGATTTTTGGAATTATGCTGTCACATTACAAGTTTGTAAGGCCGGACTTCAAAACATCGAACTTTTCGAGCGCCCAAAATGTTTTCCGCTAGAGCGTACTAAGCTTTAAATAAAAAATTTGTTCCTTTGTACGAGGGCTGTTCAAAAAGTTGTCAGCCTTCAAAGTTGGTCGTCGAAAAAAAAGGTATGCTGCTGGCATGGAAAAAGTAAACGGTAATGTAATGTAATGTAATTCGGGCCCCTACCTCAATCGTTATCTTGCGATTTTTTTTTTACAATATGGTGTCCATTGAAAAATCAAAAATCGATTTTAAGCAACTTTTTTTTGTGGTTCAGTGTAAAAAAAATAGCAAAATTTTTTTTAAAATAATAGCTGAGGTTGGGGCCATAATGGTGACAATTCTGCGTCGATTGCTCTTTGTTTCATCAAAATCGGTTCAGAACTACGGGCGCAGTGTCGCCAGCTCGAAAAACGTGGTTTCGAGAAAAACGCGTTTAAAGTTTTGAATCCACTTGCATTAACATTAACATTGCTGGACAAAAAAGACCATATCTCCTTAAGTATTTCGAATTTGAAACAGACACGTACAGAGTACATGGCAATAAAATAAGTCTGCTTAAATGCAAATTAAAGTCAATTAAGTCGAATTGAATGATGCTAAATGAGTTGAGTGCAACACATATGGTACGTTCACACAAATTTGTATAAATTTCAGTGAAGCTGTGCTCAAAATGCGATAAACTTGAATGAATAAATCTGCAAATTTCCCGATCTTCCTGTAAATAAATATACATACAGACAAAGATACGGATATGGTCAGATCGACTTAAGCACCGTTCTTTTTGGTACATTTAAAACATACATTAATACATTACTACTTCCTAAGAAATACTTTTCCAAAAAGTTAATACAGTAGAGTATGCCTTGGTAGATGATGTTTACATGTTCTAATATTAGAAGTATCCAATGTTTGCAAAGTACCTTATTTTTATTGCTAACATTGCTTTTTGTATTTTTTTCTAGGTTTACACAGAATCTGTCCACTTTTCGACGAGATGTAGTTAACCTACCAAAATCGACAACGTATTCTACAGGTAATTTACAACAAGTATACTCCCTCGCACTTGAGTAGAAGCAAGGGTTTTTCTATATTTCGATAACGAAATCGATTAGAGGACATGCAATTCTCCAACTTGTGGTTTTCTGTTTTCTGTTCGAAATCAAACCCCTGTGCGCGCTGCATGTTTAATAAATATTACACGGTGCTACAAAATTGAATCAAAATAAAACTTCTGGGATGGGACAGAATTTCGATGTGCAACGAAAAATTCTAGTATGCCACAATATTACATTCAACTATATCTACAACCTACGCTGTGTCGCATCCCAGAAGTTTTTTTTTGGCTGTAGCACCGTGTTATTAATGTAAATACATGAATCACTAGTTAGAGCAACCGCAGCTTCGCTTGCGATACAGTTCGATGTGAAATGTATAATTTCCTACACACAGTGAACTGCTAATGTCTTCATACAGCATAAATTTGTCAAATTTGCGTATAATAAAGATGTTTTGATGCGGGTTTCTTTTATTAATCTTTTATTGAATTAAATCCCGTTCTAATGATGCACAAATTTTTTTAACCCATTAAGTACCCGTCAAAAATTTTGAATTTAAAAAAAGTCAATTTTTCAAGTTTTGATGCAGTCATTTTAAGAATGACTGCAAAAAAATTTTTCTAAAATTATTTTTGATAGTATTTTTTATAATTTCTAAAATTTTATTATTACTATTATGCTTATTTTCAGATAATTCATACCAGGTCTACACGGAAACAAATTACTCGATATCGGTATAAATGTCGGATTATTTTCTTACATTTACTGGTGTTATCTGTAAACTGTCATAACAATTTCATTGTCCTTATAACTCCTGGATAAAAAATTATGAAATAAAATCATTTTAATTAAGGCAAATAATCTATTGATGGACATTTCTATAATTGGGAGCATGACAGTCGTAAGCATTTAAAGTGACTCGAAGCCTGGATGTCTAGTACCCGTATCTTCCGATTTAAGCTCCATAAATGAAGTAAAAATTTCAGAGACCAAAAATAAATTAAGAAAATAAACTTCAATATTTAAAGATATTAAATTCCCGAATTCGAGCTCGTATGGCCCGGATCGCAGGCGTAGACTACATTCGCTAGACCACTAAACACTCGAAATCCTGCTAAAAATACATTTTTGGTTGCAATTTTAAAGTTTTGTATTCGTATTTAATTTTTTTTTTTATTTTTGCAGGCAAATAAAAAAAATAATTAAACATAAAACATAAAAAAGTTATAATTGTTACTGGAATCTTGAATAATTCAGCCTTTTTTCAGAATTTTCGGATTTATTGTGCAAAAATCAATCCCATTGCTTTTTGGCACTTGCCGACTGTTGACTCATTCACTCCCAATGATTCTTACAACTGCTGGAGCGTTTACCATCGGTCCACATAAATAGAACTAGTACTCCAATTTTTCGTTTTTAAACTTAGGTTGACTTCAATTTTAAAGCGGCCACAATTTTTGTTCAAATCAAAGCGTGGTCGCTACCCATACATGACATTAAGATTCATTTGCTAAATTGGACGAGAAGGAATATTTAATGAAACTTTCGGCGATATACTAGGTGGGGTGAAAAGTAACCTACTTGGAAATGAAAAAAAATTTTTTTTCCAGCGATTTTACAACCTTTTGATCCCGACGAAAAACCAATTTTTCGGAAGGTCTGCAATATACCAAACTCTCAAAACCAATATTTTATGGTGTAATCTAAGAAACACTAGCCATATACTATTTATACAACTTTTCTTTTGACTCCTTCGACATCTTGCCTCTCAAAATATAATGTTTCATTAGAAAACGAAAGTCGTTTTTCCATACTCAACATGATTCCAAACACGTCAACAAAAATCGGCTCTAAAAAAAAACATATGACTGTATCGCTCTGAAATTTAACATGTCTGCCTAAAGCCTAGTACCGACGTGAGATAAATTTTTAGCGGCGGAAAATGCTCAATATTTCGCTGTCGACGAGCGTAAAGCCAGAGTTGCCAATGCAACACGGAAAAATAACAAAAAGTTGAGTGCTAACTCTATGTGTCGGCGGCGGTTTATTTTAAATTTGAGCATTCAGAACTGATTTGAATAAAAGAGGAAAGAATATGCAATGAAAATTTAAATTATAGTTAATATAGGAGAAATATGCGACGGCACAGCGCGTATGAGTGAACCTATCGCCTTAGAACTTTTTACGTGGATTCTCCCTCTAAATTAATGAAAAAATACAAGTATTGGCCTCTTTCCACCTCGTTAATCATCAGAATTTTGTCTGCTGTTTCAAAAAGAGTCAATCTGCTGTTTTTTGATAATTTTCCGGTCATTTTGTTTGAGTTATTGTGAGAGAGTGAGATAGCGAAACTCTAAACAGTTCGATGTTTCGCTGGGCCTGTCAGCTAAATGCAAACAGTGCTGGAAAACGCCCGCTCCTTATCTGGCAACTCCGTTTTTAGTTTCAGTTTAGTTTACGTCCGGACCGACAAGCGGAGATAAATTTCGCTTCTTCTTTTTCACTTTACGCTAGCGTTTTTTTAATATGGAGTTTGACTTACGCTAGGCCTTTTATCTCACGTCGGTACTAGGTTTAAATGTGAAGGGACTAGAAGGCGCCATAAACTTTTTTGCGATTGCAGCGCATTTTCCTGGTCAAGGAGGTTACTTTTCACTAAGTGTACACTAATAAAGTTTTGTATTGAATCTATCTTTGATTTGCATCAAATTTTTGAATTTATGCAACACTGGTGGGCGGTGATATTTACAGTCGAGCATACTCGACTGTCGGAGTCCGCGTACTTACTGTAATAAAGCAAACTCTGCATAAAATAAAATTATATAAAGCGCTATAAACATTTTATATAACTATATACTAAATGTACTTTTCCCCCAAATAGATTGTTCATATACTAATTTACATTAAAGATATTATCAAAGCATCAAATTTAACAGACGTTTAAAATAATTTCACAAAATTAATTGATTGACTCATTAGAGAAAGCAAGACAGCGATATGTGCATTTCCTAGATCCTAGCAAAAAAGTCAAATATTAATATGGAATTGATTTAACTACAACATGAATATAAAATGTCAGGAAAACTTTAATTAATCTTAAAAAAAAAACATCTGGCCGAGCCGAGTTTCGAGCCCGGGACCTAGGATAATAATACAAATTTAAAAAAAATATGCTCACGCTGGAGTTGAACCCCGAATTCTGTTCACTAGTCTTTAGCCGGGTATCCAGCACCGCGAAAAATAAAAATTCCTGGCTTGAGTATTCAGCAATTTGAACGAAATCCACAGATTCATATCGATGGCCTATCGACAGCGGTGACAACAGTGTGGACTGAGAGAAAAGCTGATACACAGCTCAGGAATATATTGTCGACAATTATTTCACTAGTTTCGATTGAAAAAACGGAATAAAAAACTGTGCGCAAATTTTTTGCAACAATATATGCCACCTCCAGCACAATCACTTCATCGTCAGAGTTCATTTTATTAATTTTTTTAAAATTAGTTGAACTTTCAAAATTTGCGCTGTTTACAAAACACAGCTGATTCGACAGAGTGACCGTGCACGTTTTAGGTACATCGTCACAAGTTTTACGTACATGGGCACACTGTTTTATTTATGTTCCGCACTAGAGGTCTGCATGGATATACTCAAATTGTGAGTCCCATTGAATGCAGTTGAATGGTTCTGAATGAGTTGAATGCAAAGCATACTTTGATTGAGTTTATATGTATTTGAGTGAAGTTTTTTTCCAAACGTTCGGCATTCATACGAACTGAGTTCAAATGAACTAAGGTATAAAAACGATAGGTGACATTGGCATTTTCAAACAAATTCGAATCACTCGAATGTAATATTTCAGTTTAGCTTTTTTTTACGACTTACTACTGTGGGCAAAAAGTACCGGGAATTTTAAATTTAAAAAATTTTGGGATTCCAATCGGAAAAAATGTTTGTACTTTTAGGTTGGCACTACTATCATTAACATCTGTGCAAAATTATACGTTAAAATATTCATTAGTGTTTAAGTTACGATTAGTTTTGTACGACGCCAAATGTGCATTTGGCGATTTTTGTGCCAAAAAACGGTCAATTTCATCGAAAAAAGATCCGCGTGGAAGTGTGTGAAACAATGTTTTCTGACTATCAGGATATTATAAAACGCATTATTACGGGCGATGAGACTTGGATCTACGCTTACGACATGGAAACTACCGATCAATCGAGCGAATATCGGCAAAAGGTGGGCCGAGACCGAAAAAATCGCGTCAAATTCGCTCAAAAATCAAGGTCATGTTGACAGTTTTTTTGGATTATCGTGTTGTAGTTCATTATGAATTCCTTCCGACCGACCAAACTGTTAACAAGGAATATTTTTTGAGCGATATGCGTCGTTTGCGCGAAGCTATGCGTAAAAAGAGGCCAGAACTATGGGCTGACAACTCATGGTTCTTGCAACATGATAATGCGCCCTCTCATACTGCCCCTGTTCTATGTGTTCTAACTCGACCAAAATTGTCCCGCAGCTACTTTTTTCGCCTGATTTATCTTTGTGTGACTTCTGGCTATTTTCTAAGCTCAAAAGACCTCTCCGAGGACATCGCTTCGGGTCGATTGAGGAGATTCAATCAAAATCGCCAAATGCACATTTGGCGTCGTACAAAACTAATCGTAACTTATTCACTAATAAATATTTTAACGCATAATTTTGCACAGATGTTAATGATAGTAGTGCCAACCTAAAAGTACAAACATTTTTTCCGATTGGAATCCCAAAATTTTTTAAATTTAAAATTCCCGGTACTTTTTGCCCACAGTAGTAAGCATAGTACGCTCTAGCCGAAAATATTTTTGCAAGACCAAAACTTCATATAAAAAAAGGGTTGCAAACATGCTCGAAATTATTTTGTAAGGCCATTTCTAAACGTATGTACGCTGTACCTATATATGGGCAGCTCAGAATATTTTCTGGCGTTTTACAACACTGTTTGGTCAACAGATGGCAGCTTTACTTTGACCTTTCAAAACATCGATTGAATCGTTGTTTTGACTAGTCGAAATCTATGAACAGCAATGGCGGGAAAAAATAAGCAGCAAAATAAGAGCCGAATTTATGTCTTCGAAAATGAGGAACGAATAAGGCTAATTGAAGAGGTGAGAGAGAGGCCAATCATATGGGAATTAACCGATAAAAAGCATTTTGATGCGACTTTTATCAAAAGTGCATGGGAGAGTATTGCAGAGGCGCTTAACAAACCTGGTAAGTTTTCTTGGACTGTTTATGAGACAATATATAATGGATTACTTTGATTGCAGTACAAGATTGCAAGTCAGCATGGAGATCGCTTCGGGACAGCTACAAATACCATATTAAGGCGTCGGAGAAGAAGCAGGCAAAGAGTGGAAGTGCCGGTAGAGTAGGGCCACAGCCACCCAATGAAGCGGTTGAATGGCATTTGGCGACATACATGGCTTTCTTGCTCCTCTTCCGCCTCTAACAACAGAGCATAGGCCGTTAATCCAATCCTGCTACTTCACTGATCAAGTCCATTTGGTCCATTTTGTCACTTTGATTATTTGAAATTGTGTTTTACTTGTTTGTTGTGAACAGCTGACGTAACAGTGTGACCACAGCAGCAAAGGACCAACAATCTCTCAACTTTTTAGTGATTTTTTGGTATTATGCTGTCACACTGAATTCTGTAAGGCCCGACCTCAAAACATCGAACATTTCGAGCGTCCAAAATGTTTTCAGCTAGAGCGTACTACGCTTTAAGCATAGTACGCTTTAGCCGAAAATATTTTTGCAAGGCCAAAACTTCATATAAAAAAAAGGGTTGCAAACATGCTCGAAATTGTTTTGTAAGGCCATTTCTAAACGTATGTACGCTGTACCTAAATATGGGCAGCTCAGAATATTTTCTGGAGCTTTACAACACTGTTTGATCAACAGATGGCAGCTTTATTTTGACCTTTCAAAACCTCGATTGAATCGTTGTTTTGACTAGTCGAAATCTATGAACAACAAAGGCGGGAAAAAATAAGCAGCAAAATAAGAGCCGAATTGATGTCTTCGAAAATGAAGAACGAAAAAGGCTAATTGAAGAGGTAAGAGAGAGGCCAATCGTATGGGATTTAACCGATAAAAAGCATTTTGATGCTAAGACAAAACAAGTTGCAAAATACTTTCTATACCAGCAATTTTTTTTTTCCTTTTTACGAAGTGCTCATAGTTCATCATATAATTGCTGAATGTTTTTCAAAATACAATTTTTCTGGTTAATTTGAATGAACTCAAACCAATTTCAACTTCTCTGTCATTCACATTCAGCAGAGTTGTGCCTATAAGCATTACCATTACTATTTAATTAGCATTGAAAAAGTAGTGCTAGTGAAATGTCATTTCAGTAGGCATTGAAAAAAGTAGTGCTAGTGAAATTTCATTTAACTAGCATTGAAAAAAATAGTCAAAAATTTTAATTACTTTTCATTTTCAATGCCAATTAAAATTTTTTAATTAGCATTGAGTAATTATAGGAAAAAATTATTTTAAATAAAATTAATAATTATTTTTTGGAAAAATTAAAAAAAATTTGAAAAAATTTAGAAAAATGGAAAAAAAATTGAAGAAAATTTTGGAAAATTGTTTTTCCAATAGTTTTCCCGATATACGATATATGTATACGATAGTTTTATTCGATAGTTTTATGCGATAGTTTTTATCGTTCGCGTTTACATTAGCGTGAGCGGGGTAATTCGGTATACGCTGGCGGAAGATTAGGCGGAAGCTTCCGCTAAGGATTCAGGCCGCCAACCCTGAAAGCGTATCGAAATGTTTTATAGCTTTTTCAGGGGAGGAAATTTTTGCTCTGAATTTCCCTTGCTGTAGGCTATTAGAAAATTGTGCCGAATCAGCGGCAAAAAATTATGAACACCAAACTTTTTAATTTTAATTTTTTATTTTAATGCACTTTATTTTAAACTTAATATTAGTTAACTTATAAAAAACTTAAAAATATTATTACATTCCTCCTGGCAACAGCATTCGCTTGAAGGGGTCAATCTGTAATTTATAATCAATTAATTGTTTGTTGGAAGAGCATTAAATTGATTAATTTTTACCCTATTGCTGGGCGATTTGCCAATCTTCTTACTTTCCATTTTGAAGAGCCCCTTACAAGTTGATTCTAAGAAAATACAATAATTAAAACAAATTTGGTGTCTAATTGGTTATATTATTTATTTACTTACGCACTCCTAGACATGCTTGCTATGTTCCTTATCATCGGACAATTTGAGCTGGCTTTTAGGCTATATCAATAATGAAAATAAACATTTATTCATAGAATTATAGTTAAAACTTATCTTATTTTTACACTTTCTGCATAATGCACTATGGGTAATTTCACGAGTTTGTGAGGCCATAATTAATATCTAGTAAAATACTCAAGATAATTTGATGCGATTTTTTTTCTAGTGTTATGTATTCTCTTAGAAGTATTCTGAAAAAAGTGGGCGTGTCACCCCACTCCTTAATTTTTTTATTTTATTTTATTTTTATCGGTAACATTTAAGCTTAAGATTTCTATTGCAAATAATAAGTTTTGACCTTATATATTATTAAAAATGAAAAGAAACCTTACTTGTTGGATACAGAAAGTTGTAAGCCGTCTTAGATGGCTGTGAGCATAAAATTCAAAAAAAAAAATTGGGGGCAGGGGTTGTGACACGCCCACTTTTCCAATATACTTCTAATAGTTTGTATAACACTATAAAAAAAACCGCATCAAAATATCTTGAGTAGTTTACGAGTTATTGTTTAATGCCATCTAAAACAGGTGAAATTCCCCATACGGCAAGCGAACAAATTGGCATTCGAAATTGTGAGGTTAGTTGCTAAAAAAATAAATATCACAGATGCCGGGTAAGTGTGGGTTTTTTAACTACAATCATTTGAACAAGAATTAATTACTCTATAAAACATAATATGTTTCAAGGATGGACTCCGATGGACTCACTTTAAATACCTTTTTAAAAATGAGACAATGAAAAATTTTCGTTTGCTAGACTACTTTCATTTTAACATTAATATGGGGACACCACGATCAAATTCTACATTTGACACTCACAAACACATAATACAAACCACACTGATTCGAATTCATTTAAAATATTTTAAAAAAGTTGCCTTATTGTTTACTTATTGGCACATTCAAATCGCAAACAAAACTTTAAAATTTTTAAAGCGCGTGCTTTGCAAACGCAACCCTGTGTTTAACAGCTGATTTCTTCAAAGTGGCGCCATCTATTGAGATTTCTGGTTGCAACATTGAAGAACCATCTATTGTTAATAAAGGTGGGTTCTCACTGCTGCACAATGTGAAATCACATTTTGTCATGCTTTGTGATGATTTGCAGAATACGTCAAAGTGTTTACATTGGCAACACAAAATTTGTACTTCACAAAATTGTGGAAAGCCTTGTGAAAAGACTTGTGAAAGCTTTCAATGTAAACACTGCCAGTCAATGTGACAGAGCATCGCAAAAAATCAAAAGGAATCAAAATGTTCACAAAATGCTCGCAATTGAACAATAACAAGTTCCACAAAAAGAATAAAAACAAAGAAATGTCGCTTTGCACATGTCCTTTGATTACAAAGGTTGCATTTTTTAAAAATAATTAATATGGAGAAGATAGACAGCCGTGGACGTCGGGTTACAATCCAGTGGCATTCTGATTCAATCCACAAGCTAATTGAAGCTGTTGAGGAGTCAGAATGCCTCTGGAATGTATGTAGTGAAAAATCCAAGAACCGGGAGGCCAAGAAAGCAAGTTTGAGCTTAATTGCTTTGAATTTGAACGAAAGACTTCGCAGCTCTCCCGTTAGCGTTGCATAAATTCCCTCTTTTTCACGAGTCAAATTTATTTCGTCGATCCAGCAGCTGCGCTTTGCCTTGGGTTCATCATCGTCGTCCTCTAAAGGCCACAGCCCAATGACCGCCAAAGCAGCAAGCTCTGTTTCATCTTGTGAATCCATGTCTTTCATAAAAATTAAAAACAATGCTAAAGGCCCGAAAAAACAACAATAAAATATTAGCTTTGACGTTTATGTTTTCACAAATGTGAAAGAAAACCAACTTGCTCGATGTGCTTTCACAATGGGATTGGGCTCATTTGAGCTGCTTCAACTTTAACAGGAGTTAACATAATTTTTATCAAAATTGTGTCAGCCTTCTTCGCAAAAATTTTTTAACAGAATGTGAAAGTGGTGTTTACATTGGATTGTCACATTTTTGTGACTTCACAATTTTGTGACTATGCATTTAGTGTTCACATTGCCTTGTGACGTTGTGAACAGCTTTGTGCAGCGTTTGTGAAGCGTTTGTGACGCAGTGAGAACCCACCTTAAGTTGCAGCCAAAAATATTTTAAATTGGCGACTTTCAGAAAATGAGTTTTGGCCTCACAAACTCGTGAAATTACCCATAGTGCAATGATGAGATCACAAACGAAGGGCTGCAAAGTCTTCGACAGCCGATAATAGCATTGCCAGCCCTTTGCATTTATCGATAACCGCCACGATAATAATATTTAAAACATTTTACTATATTTTAAAATGGTTAATTAATAAAATAAGTTACACAATATATTAAATTTATTACGAATTTTTTAAACAATATAGAAAAGTATAAAAAGTGATTTCGATATTTCTTGCCAGGCGTTGGCAACGTTCTTGCAGCAAAGTTTATCCCTGAAGAAACGATAGAAAATTTCTGTGAAAATTTCAGCGGTCTCGCCCTGAAGCCTTAGTAGACTTAGGCCTTAAGTCAGGGGTGCCCAAAGCCAGCATACGAATGAGTTCGCACCAATACTCACAAAAAAAACACCAATACAAAGAAGAGAAGTGCAAACTTGAAGAAAAGACAACAACAAAATCACATTGAAATTGTTGTTGCTCACTTTTCTTCCGAAAAGTGCAGTGCTGCGCATTGCATACTAGATCGTTCAAAAAGTCCCCGGACTGACAGTGAAAAAGACTTTTTTTTTTTTTTTAATCAATATATTTATTCAATATAGTCTCCGTCTAGCTTAATGCACCTTGTCCAACGGTCTTTCAACATTTCGATGCCTTTTTTGTAGTGGTCTGAAGAAAGTCCCTCAAAATAGGCTTCAGTTTCCCATTCAACTTCTTCATTGGAGTAAAATTTTTTTCCCTGGAGCCATATTTTCAAGTTTGAAAACAGATAGTAGTCACTGGGGGCCAGATCTGGGGAATATGGAGGATGAGGAAGCAATTCCCAACTTAACTCTTTGATTTTTTCCATCGTTAAAGCGGCTTTGTGAGATGGTGCATTGTCTTGATGAAAAAGGATTTTTTTCTTTGCCAAATGCGGGCGTTTCTTCTTAATTTCGTCATTCACACGATCAAGCAATGCTGAGTAATATTCTTTGTTGCATTTTTCACCCTTTTTAAGATAGTCGATGTGTATTATACCATGTCCATCCCAAAATACACTGGCAAAAACCTTACCAGCCCATCGACTTGCCTTCACACGCTTCGAACGGCTTTCACCGGCCTCCCGCCACTCAGCTGATGACCGATTGGACTCCGGAATGTAGTGATGGATCCAAGTCTCATCCATGGTGATATATCGACGCAAAAATTCGCTTGGATTTCGGTTAAACATGTCCAAACAGGACTTGGAATCGGCCACTCGTTTTTCCCTTTGTTCAATATCTAGGAAATGCGGCACCCATTTTACATTGAGCTTTTTCATATGCAAATGGTCATGCAAAATCGAAACCGCTGACCCAGTCGATATGCCCACAGTCTCAGCAATCTCACGCACTTTGACTCTTCGATCAGTCAATACGATTTGACGGACTTGTCTGATGATCTCTGGGATAATCACCTCTTTTGGTCTTCCCGAACGCTTCGAGTCTTCGGTGCTTGTACGACTGCGTTTAAAGTTGGAATACCAATCGCAAATGGTTGATTTACCTGGAGCAGAGACCCCGTAATGCTTATCAAGCCAAGTCTTTGCTTCTACGGTATTTTTTCCCATCAAAAAACAGTGTTTAATCAAAACACGAAATTCAGCTTTTTCCATTTTTCAAAAAACTCAAAAAGTTGCACAACAATAATATTTCTAGCTCGATAGCGAAGCTTACGATTGCGCTCAAATTTTCACTGGAGCCTAGAAATGAACTAGTCAGTCAAAAAAAATTTATTTCAAAATTTTAGTGGAGTGGCCTATGTGTCAGTCCGGGGACTTTTTGAACGATCTAGTACACACAAAAATTTTTGCATGTGTTGGTATTTTGTATACTTGGCGCCGTACATGTATACGATATTTTGTTTCCTATGCTTTAAGGAATTACAAAAAAAAAATGAGGCTGAAAATCAATGGAATGAGCAAAAGCTGAGCACCCCTACCTTAAGCTTTATCCCTGAAATTTTCCGGCTGAAGGCTTTGTGTAATACACTCAGAGAGCTACAACGAGTAAGAAATTTTTGCTCTGATTCGAACATTGACTCGTATCGTTGTGAGTCGTTGACTCGATTTGAGTCGGAAAACGCTCAAAACTCAAGTCATGATTCGAATCAATTGTTCAAAATAGGCGGGAGGCGGGGCGCACAAGCAACTACCTCGTTAAAGTCTACCTTACTGTATCGATCTATCCAAATGCGCGAGCAAAAAAAAAAGGTCTACACTGAAACAAATTATTGAGCCTCAAAATAATTATATTATAATAAATCATATTTGAAAAATCTTTAAGGCAACAAACTTACTTTGCTGTTTCGTTCAGTGTATAAAAGGCTGCGACTCGCCGTCAGCGCGGGTCAGAGACACACACAGCTTGTTCATTTTTATGGCGGTCATAAAAAAAAGGTCAAATATGTGCGTGTGCGCGACGTCATGACGCCGCCCAGCCACTTCGAATCCACCCTTATTTACATACATTGCAGTGTAAGCGTGAGAGCTGCAGCGCGATCTCTGATGCGAGTCAACACGCTGGGCTCGTTGTGTGATCCGTTCTCTGAGCCGTTGTGTGATCCGTTGGGTGAGTCGAATCAAGACTTGAGTTTTGAGCGTTTTCCGACTCAAATCGAGTCAACGACTCACAACGAGTATCAATTCAGAAACGGCAACCGTGACTTGATTTGATTTTTGGCAACGGCAACCGATTCAACACGAATCTAACTACTCGTTTCAGCTCTCAAATACATACTACGTATTTTGTTCATCACATGCCATCAGGTTCTACTGGGTAGCCAATTCTTGATATATAAATTCCGCGGTGCTATAGACAGGCCTTTAGTCTAAGATCTTTAGGCCATGGGAGCCCACAACAAATTGTTGATAAAATACAGATATGTTAAGACTACTGCGATTTATTCTTTAGCTGTTACGATTTCTGCTAACACCTTTTTAAAATAATATTAAAAACCCTTTGCGGATCATCTGCTAACAAATTAATTGAATTAAAAAAATAAATTTTACGTATGTATGTACATTGGATTGATATAAACACAACGTTAATATAGTAAATAAATACAACAATATAAAATATCAATTTTACTCTTAAAAAAAAATTTGTTCGTGCCAGAATTCGAGCCCGGGAAAATTTAAGCAAGTAAGATGCTCTACACATTGCGCCACGGGTACTGTTTACACAAAACTGCCTAATTATAGATTTCATTGTTACTGAACTGTAAGTCAAATGTAACTATTATCTAATTATGATTGGTGTTGCTAATTGCTGTTAAGGTATGACGAATAAAGAAGAATTTAGTTGTTTAATATCTTCGCTGTTTATTATCCGATCGCGATAAAATTTTCAGCAAATATGGAACATAATATTATCTTCATCTATGCTCAATTCGGAATGTCTATCTTTATTGCCCTTTTAATAGTGATTGTATAATTTGTGGGCATTTAAGGGGGCGTGGCCAAAATCTAAAACACACTCGATTTGTTTGCAATATAGACGAACCTACATACCAAGTGTGAAGTCTATAGATCCTATAGTCTTTGAAATCTAGGCGCTCTTACAGACGAGCATAACTACAGTCGAACTTCCCTAACTCGAATCACCATTATCCAAGAAAAAAGTTCGAGTTAGGGAGACTTCGAGTTAGGGAATTTTTTTTTTTTAGTGTTTTAAAACAGGGGTGGGCGGCCTGTACTCTCGGAGTTAAGCAGCTACTCTCATACTTATTCGGCGCCGTGATGTCGCACACAAGCAGCTCGAGTCGAGGCGTCATAAATCAATTAGACACGGTCAGCTCGCGAACAAGCTAGCAACAACAACGCACACAGGCAGCTCGAGTCGAGGCATTAGCAACAACAACGCACACAGGCAGCTCGAGTCGAGGCATTCGACGCTTCTTTTTTGTACACTTGAAAAAATATATTAGGTATTGAGAAAGTGTAATTTTTACTAGTTGGTTTTTTTTTCTTATAATTGTATTTTGTAATATTGCGACTTGAATAAAATAAAAAATAAAATTGAACCTACTCAATAATTTTGTTTAGTGTATTTTTTGCTCACACATTTGGGTAGGTCGTAAAAGTAGGTAGAAACGAAAAGGGTTGTTGTTGTAGTTGCAAAGGCGCAGTGTGTGCGCGCTACGCGCCGCGCCGAAGACCTTTTTTTTTGCTCGCACATTATTTGGGTGATCGACAAAGAGGGTAGACGCGAAAAAGGTTGTGGTTGTAGTTGTTGTTGTAGTGCTCCCGAGGTCAAATTTTGCGCCCACCCCTGTTTTAAAAAAAACTACAAATGCATTCAATCATAAGTACAATTCAAATTTCAATTTTTTCTGTTATTTTCAACAAAAAGGGATTCCAGTTTGTTCAAGACCTGTTAATAACTATTCTCAAAAATTGGTTTCTTCGTTCTTTTGCCGTATCCAGAATAAGATCCCTATTTAATTAATATTTCATTTTATAATATAATGAAAAATGTTTTTGCTGAGATACCACATTTTTCAGGAAGTTTAATTTATTTGGTCTACTTTCAAATTCCTTTACTACTAATAACTAAGTTTGAATATTTCCTTAAACATTTTAGTACACTGATGCGCTGATAAAGAAGTACATTACGAACATCTTTCCTATAGCAATTTCACAAGCTTAAGTAATTTTTGATGCAATATTCTATCATATTTCATCACCATATGCTAATGTAAATCAATATAACATATTTAAACGATCCGGTAACAAAAGTATAAAATAGAAACGAAAAAAAATTCAAACTTTGTTGGAGATTTTCCCGAAAAATTCGACTTACAGAAGTAAGGGCCAATATTTTTGTTCGAGTTAGGGAGAAATTCGAGTTAGGGAAGTTCGAGTTAGGGAGACAGAATTGTATGAAATTTGCTCAGTAAACGCTATTGCCACTCGATTTTGTTCGAGTTAGAGAAAATTCGAGTTAGGGAAGTTCGAGTTAGGGAAGTTCGACTGTATATCGACTCGGCTGTTGATGCTGATCAAGAATATACATACTTTATGGCGTTTTCCACTTTTTTGTTTTTTTTTTAAGTACGGGGTCTTAAAATCGGCTTAAAGTGCAATGCCTTGTTGCAGCCAAGGCTCGCCCACGACTATGTGTGTCGAAATTTTCCGTTAAAGTATATCAAAAACGCCATTTGCAAACACTTACAACATCGATAGCACGATTGATGCCATTTTAATTAAAAAATGACGCCACGAAGTAGGGTTGTTGATATTATTAAAAATATCAATATCGTTGATATTTCGATATGAAAAAAATATCAATATCGTTGATATTTCTGACAAAAAAATATCGATAATATCGATGATATAAATATCTGGGCGCGAACTTAACAAAGCCGTTTATCCATAATTTCAATTAGCTAGCTTAGATAGAATACATGTATTGAATAGTTTGCTCTGTTAACCATGTATTTTTTATTTTACGATTTCCTTTCATCCATATTTAGGGTAGTTATATTGTTTTAAACTTAATGGGCTTATCTACCATAAATTGGAAGTTAACGATTTAAGAAAAACTCGCTCCCTTATGTGTGAGTCAGTCATCCTGCTCTTAGTGTCGCTTACAACTACTTTAATTGCAGACGCCAATCGCTCAGAAGGAACAGAGCTACCGGGAGCAATTAAATATCGAAGTGCCAGCTTCGTTAGGTTTGGCATCGTTTCCGACTGGCTATACCAATACTGGATGGGATCCCTTCCTCTATCTATTGGTGGCATAGTTAAATAAACCTTTAACTCGTCGTTTTCAAACAGCTCCGGCGATTTGTGAGCCTCCAGCGCAGCATCATGCTCTCCCCATAGCGAACCGGTGGATCTTTTAGAAGGTGTCAAAGTATTGGATTGATCGCGGGGCTTGAAAAGCAGTGTTTAAAAAACTGCAGTCGAAGTAGCAAAAGTCGCAATATCTTTGCTTTTCTCTGCTTCGACTGCCTGCGACTTTTTAAAATTAACTTTTGCTTCTGCTTCTGCTCCCGAAAATTTCAGAAGTCGCAGTCGAAGCAGCAGCAGAAATCAAACAGCTACAAAAATCAAACAGCAAGAACAGTCGCCGTTTTTCGTTTTTTGCTTTTTGCTGTGCTGCTGCTTTTGATAATGAGCGTAAGTCGAAGCTGCAGCAAGCGATCGACTGCCGAAAGTCGTTGGCAGTCGCAGTCGGGAAAAGCTGTCCCCTCGACTGTTAGCTGCTTTTGATTTTTGTCACTTTTGCTTTCGATCAGCAGCCGAAGTCGCCGTCGCAATCAATTGTGCGCAGTGTTGCCAATTTAGCTATTTTCCAACTATTTTACAATTTATCCCGCATTTGCCCATTTGCAACCCACTAGATCTAGCGGGAAAATAGCTAAATTAGCAACACACACACAATAAATCGCGACGGCGACTGCGGCTGCTGATCGAAAGCAAAAAGTCGAGCCGAAAGCTATTCCCGACTGCGACTGCCAACGACTTTCGGCAGTCGATCGCTTGCTGCAGCTTCGACTTACGCTCATTATCAAAAGCAGCAGCACAGCAAAAAGCAAAAACCGGAAAACGGCGACTGTTCTTGCTGTTTGATTTTTGTAGCTGTTCAAGGGCGTCGGCAGCTTTTCAAGCAGGGGGGGGCAAAATTTTTTTTCACTTTCACAATGCCACAATAATGTTGGCAGAAATTATAATAATGTACTATAGTTATAGACCTGAAACTTGGTACACTTAATGGTCATACCATATGTAAAGCCTAAGAAAAAATTTAGACCGATCGAGCCATATAAGAAAAAGTGTAAAATATTTTAACAAATCTAAATGTATAGCTAGAGACCTTAAATTTGACATAAAATTTAGTTAGGCTAAAATAGAATTTATATTTATTTTTGATTTTTTTTTAATCTTACTCCGAAAACTATTTTTAAATTTTTCGCATAAATACACACCTGCAACATGTGATTTTTCACGAAAAGGGGCAATAATGGGCAAAAACAATTAATACCATCTCATTATATATATATTGACGATTAACATTGCGTTAATATAATTTACAACCAACTACAAGCAATCATATTTTTCTTTTTATACCACGGAACACAACAATTTTTAGGCTAGAAATGCTAAACAACATCACCTTACAGAAGCACATAAAACAAAGTTAAATCACATAAAACAAGTAATTCATGATGACCTTATAATATAAATAGATACCATTCATTTTGTTTTTCATATTAATTTCCTTTAAAATTCGACGTAGATTTCACTTGACAAAGATTTATTATGTATTCTTATTTGCAACACGAACAAAGTGAAAACTTGCGGTAAAATATTCGTTGACTTTCAGGACTTCGTAAAATAGCAGGGCTACAATTTAAACGGTAATACTATGATTTTCAAATGCATAAAATAATTCTCTATAATATAACATATAGGGCATTTACTTGACCCTAGCAGCGTTGCAGGTTGAAAACGTTGCAAGCTTGCTGCGTGAACAGCGCTTTACGTGGAAAGCGTTTCACATAAGCTAGCAAAGTTTTCAACCTGCAACGCTGCTAGGGTCAAGTGAACACCCTAATATTGTTTTTGCATAACTCTTAAAAAACAAAATTGACTTCCTGCCCAAATCTGGTTGGATTTCGGAAGCTAAATCATGTAAAGTTATGAGTGTAGGGGGGCAACGGCCCCCCTGTCTCCCACTGCCGACGCCCTTGTAGCTGTTTGATTTCTGCTGCTGCTTCGACTGCGACTTCTGAAATTTTCGGGAGCAGAAGCAGAAGCAAAATCACATGAAATGAAACTTACTGCAGTTTTTTAAACACTGGATAAAACCTAACGAAAGGTGATAAAATAATTCGTTGGCACAGGTAGCAGCTATTGAGGCAGACCGAAAAAAGTGTCGGAACAAGCGACTGCTCGTAGAGACGGAGACTCTGAAACTCAATCGAGAGCAGTTTCTTCGGTCAAAGTTTGTGGAGCAATGCAAGTTAGGTATTGCAGAATGGAAGTTGAGTTATGAAGAAAGGAAGTTCAATTTGGAAGAGCTTTGCATCCAAAACTAGTTCAAGCTGAAAGAATGGGAGCTGGAAATAAAAATGGATATGGGCATTTCCATACTCGCGCACGGGACATTCGTACACATTCAAAGTAAAAAAACGGTAAAAAGGAAACGGTTTTTTTTTCTGATGAAGGGCTTAACATATAGCATTTGATTAGCTCTTTCATTGGTGCAAAGAGATTTATTTGGGTAATTTTTCATTTTAAAAATAATAGAAAAATTCAAGTGATTCGCACGGGACACAAAACGGAAGTGACTTGTGAGGTCAACCAATTCAAACGCCAATTTCAGCGAATCCAGAGGCAATATTTTAAAGCAACTTATTTTTAACTCTTGTGCATTGATGCCTCTTAAAAATGGTTATGATTTTTTTCAAAGATGACTTGCACTTTTTTTAAAATCACTGCGGACGGCAGTCCGCGCTAGTGACGAAAGCAGCACGAAGGGTGCGAAGGCGACTAGCATATATACACAGGAAGAATGGAAAATTTGCTATGACTGTCCGATCAGGTCGAGCTATATACCGATCGAAAGGTATCAACTTAACTTACAAATGTGCATACTAAGACTTTTGAAAACTCACCTGGTTCGTGAGATAAACAGGTGTAAGTGGAAGGGGCAAAATTTAAATGATTGGAGCTAGTGGGGCCGTTGGAGCCTTTTGGTCAACATTTTTAATTTTTTAATATTTCTCATAAAAATACGCGTCGAATGAAACCTCAATCATCAAAATCCGACTACTGGTTCAAAAGATAAATTATTTTGAAATTTTTGGTTCCCTTCTCAAAACGAGATGAAAAGTCAGTCTGTTTGTTTGTTTGTTTGTTTGTCTGTTTGTTTGTATAGATCAAATCGTTGTTTTAGCTTAAAAGTTTGAATGAGGACTTGTTCCCGCTCAAAAATCTAGAAACGTTTGTTCTACGACTTTTTCGAAAAATCGCTAGTTTAGCGGGAAATCGCTAAAAACCGCTAAAATTGAAACCCCCATAGCATCCAAGCGATAGAAGCTACAGATGCGATCTATATATCGTTGAAAAGGTATTTCGAAGGGCTCTTAGGCATACCTTCAACGTTTTTTTTTAAGTAGTAAGGTAAACAGCTACAGGTGAAAAAAAGTATTTTTTTCCACATTTTAGCGATTTAAGAAAAATCTACACATGACATCTCTTTAAAATATGTTATATCTTATAGGAAATTAGATTCCGCGTTTTTTGACATATAACACATATCTGTCAAAATTCATTTGGACAAGATATTACCTATTAACTGAATATACCTTTTACCTTCACACTACTGCATGTACATATGCAG
Source organism: Drosophila recens (assembly GCA_037043495.1). NCBI lineage: Eukaryota > Metazoa > Arthropoda > Insecta > Diptera > Drosophilidae > Drosophila > Drosophila recens. The sequence goes on from JBAMBJ010004274.1 coordinate 133,136, forward strand.
TATGTACACTGCTTGCAGCGTAATGCGGAAATAAGCTGCTTGCAAGTGGTGAATTCTTTTTGCGGCAGATAAATCATTTAATAAAATATAGAATCGTTTGTTCTACGACTTTTTCGAAAAATCGCTAGTTTAGCGGGAAATCGCTAAAAGCCGCTAAAATTTAAGCCCCCATAACGATAGAAGCTACAGATGCGATCTATATATCGTTGAAAAGGTATTTCGAAGAGCTCTTAGGCATACCTTAAAAGTTTTTTTTAATTATAAGGGTAAACAGCTTCAGGTTAAATAAGGTATTTTTTCCCACATTTTGACAATTTAAGAAAAAACTACACATCAAATCACATCAAATATTGCAATTTTAATATTTCTGATGTCTTATTCAAAAATTTCTGATATCCCATAAAAAAACCTCTTTACGAGGTAAAAGTCTAGTGACGAAAACATTTTCATGCCCCAAAATTTCTGATATCCAATTTTGTGACGAATAATATTAAGTTTTACACATAAACTATTTTAAACAAAATTTTTGCATTCGGCACTGCGCAAAACAGTGAGTTTTGTTTGGTCTGAAGAATTGAGACATTTTAGCGCAATGTGCCGAGTGCCAAAATTTTGTTTAAAATAGTTTATGTGTAAAACTTAATATTATTCGTCACAAAATTGGATATCAGAAATTTTGGGGCATGAAAATGTTTTCGTCACTAGACTTTTACCTCGTAAAGAGGTTTTTTTATGGTTCAATTTGACGTAAATTCGCACGGGACATCGCGCACGGGACATTTTTTACCATCACTTTTTAATGTTCTTTCTGTCTCTCTATTTAAAAATTATATGTCCAAAACAGCCCAAAAAACTTATTTAAATTAAATTTTCAATATATTTCTTTGAATTAAAATGGTTCATGGTACAATTTTACTGTCCTACTAAGTGTACAATAATCGTTAAAATACAAACGGTCCATTTTGGAAGTCAATTTTTAAGAAAATTGACATAAATATGAAAAAGTGAATTTATTCCAATGTAGAATCTATATGTTCATCCTATTGAATTTTTTCCAGTGTATATTGCTTAAATAAATAACTTAAATACATTTCTGGAAGAAAATTTCAAAAGATGTAAATTTTTTGATCAATTTTACGTTTTTGGCCGCGGTGGACCTTTCTGTGGAAATGCCCATATGTGCAAACAAGAATAAAAAATAAAAAGAATTTCACTAAAAATATTTAAACAAAATAGATTTTGTTTTAAGGGGAGGTTCTTTTGGATTTTTTTGAAAAATCGATTTGTTTTTTTTACATAAAATGAAAGTTTTATATGTATAGAATATATGTGCAAAAGGATTTTTCAATACGACGCGTATTTCTTGAGCTTGGGCGTGTCAAACGTACCCATGTCACGCGCGCTGCGTACCCGCTGTCACTTTCCAAAAACTTTAAACGCGTTTTTCTCGAAACCATGTTTTCTTATCTAATTTCAAGTACAGGTCTTGTTCTATTGATCCGATTTCCTTCATTCAAAAATGTTTTGAAGTATATACTTTTGTGTATGACTTATATTATTTATTTGTAATAAGTATAATTGTTTATTTATAATTTTTAAACAAGATCAAAGTAAAAAATAGTATAAAAATTTCAATTTGAACGACCATGAAAGTTTTTTTTTTCACCAAAATTAATTGAAGTTAGGTATAAGGCATAGGAAATTTTACCAACTTTAATAAATTATATACATTTCACACTTTAGTTTACTATCAGAGGCCAACACTTGAAGAAGCAGATCGATCTTTTAAGTTTCGAGGTCGACGAGATCAACCATTTTCAAGTCGCCATTTTGAATTTCTCAAATATCACATTTTTTTTTAATCGTCAATAAACAACGAATCAAAGTTCGAAAGCAGAAGTTCGTATGTCTTTTCATTTTCCCACAAACCATTCTCAAATTTTGCTTGATTTTCGGCCAAATCCAAAAGAACCTCCCCTTAAGAAGCCACACAGTCTCAGTGAGTGCGTGTCATAACGCCCAGTATCATAACGCCCGCGGGTGTTATGACACATGTTCTCTCTATACCGCGGGATGTGGTACTTCTGTCTTGCAGCCACTTTAAAATTTGCTCTGACAAAAATCTGGTACAACGTTCAAAAAATTCTCTATTGATCTGCCCATATTGCAGACAAATAGTTGAAAATAATTTTAAAGTGTGCCATTAAAGTATGAATTCATTGTTATTCAATCTGAAAATTCACTTTGGTAAGTGTGCACGCAAAAATAAAGAAAAAAAATCGCGCGATGACACGTTATAACACAAAAATGTGTGTCATAAGGCCCGCGGGCGTTATGACACTGGGCGTTATGACATGCAACCAGTCTCAGTATGTCCAGCAGAGTTCTCTTCCATTTCTTTGTCAACATATTCTGGGTCACTATCTTCCAGTAAATGCTGTGAAAAATGTAGCAAACAAGAAGCCAATTGCAAAGGAACTACTGGCTTTTCCAATCCTTTAATCGGACGCGTATTTCCTTATGGCTGCAAAATTGTTTTTCTAGGACAGCAGCAGTTCTCCACCCATATTCGATATTGACTGTGTCTTTTGTTGGGTGGCTATCGACTTCCATGATGCGGGAGTTACTGCGGAACGGGGTAACTACATATGTGGACTTCGAATAGGCAGAGTCCCCTGCAGTCCACTCTTCTCCAGGAAAATAACGCTCGGTGGGCTTTCCGATTGAGCAGTTTTTGAGCACTTTCAAGTCGTGGCAGCTACCTGGACTTCAAACAACGGTATCTCGTATGCAAAGTTTGTGATCACAAATGACTTGCAGCTTTAATAATAATAGATTTCATGCATTTTGGCTGGCTTCTCGATGTATCCCACGCACGGCGTGGCATGTCTTCAAACGTGCGTTCCACAATATGTTGACGCTCGTCTACTTCAGGCCAATATATATACTTATCTGGGCATCAGCAGCAAAACTGCTGTGAAGATCCTTTCAGTAATTTTAGCCAGAGTTCTACCAAAAACGGTGCACATCTTTCGAACTGACGCGCTGTTTCCGGATGAGCCCAGCGGAAACATAACAATTGCAAGCTGCAAGTCTACTGCAAATTGCCTGTGGAGATGCCGAGATGCCGTCTCGAATACTTCATCCCTTTTTATTAAATTGACCAAATGCACAAATGAGCTGAGGATATTAGTGCGCCAATTAATTGATTTCAGCTCGTTAAGACTAACTCCCCGACGGGAAGAATATATTCCCACGGTATTGTCACCAAATGTCTTCCATCTTCTCATCAAGCTCCGAATCAACTTTTTCTGGGCGAGATACATATAAAAATGCTTAAAGCAAGTAATTGTGCAACTAATTTAAACAACATGCTCTACACATCTTAAGTTTCCTCAATATCAAGAATAATAACTTTAAAACTTTTAAATAGCATTTTTAAAATTCAAGCACAATCACTACAATTATAAAAATCTAAGTAAACAAAATGTAAACAAAAAACAGCTGACTGTCGAAAAAAAAGTGCAACGCGCTGCACCGTAAAGCGGTGTTCACGCGGTGTGTATTCCAAACATGCAACGCTGCAATTGTCAATTGAACACCCTTAATGTAAATATGTAAAACGAGTTTGCTCGACTGTTAGATATCGTGTGCCAGTATGTATGTAGATTGTACATGTATGGGACCATCCCATATGCATATTCTGTCAGTTTGGTTCAGTTATTTCAAATAACATAAAGGTTTTTTATACTAAGACTTGATTTTCGACTGATCGTTCCTATGGCAGCTATATGATATAATGGTCCGATTTCAATCAAATTTGATCAGGACGTATAAGACCATGCTATATGCATATTCTGTCAGTTTGGTTGAGATATCTTAAATAACAAAAAGATGTTCATACAAAGACTTGATTTCGACTTATCGTTTCTATGGCAGCTATATGATATAGTGGTCGGATTTCAACCAAATTTGATTAGATTGTATGGGATCATTCCGTATGCATATTCTAACTGTTTTGTTGAGATATCTCAAACAACAAAAATTTGTTCATACTAAGACTTGATTTTCGACTTATCGTTCCCATATCATATAGATTGATATAGTAGTCCGATTTCAATCAAATTTGATCAGAATGTATGGGACCATGCTGTATGCATATTCTGTCAGTTTGGTTGAGAAATCTCAAATAACAAAAAAAAAAGTTCATACTCAGAGCTTGCAAAATATGCCCAACCAAATTTTTCTAAGTAGTCTGTGTACTGAAATGAGCACATAAATTAAAAAAGCAAGAGCAAAATCGAGTGCTCGATTCTATTTGTTCCTCTGAACGTGCTCATTTGTGCCCATATTGATCTCAAAGTAGGCGATCAAACCCTTCGAAAAAAAAAAAACACTTGCAAAGAAACTTGTAATGGAGACGCACTGAGTGAGAGCACATTGCAAAAGAGCACTTTGACATTTGGTCTCGAAAAAAATCGTATATGTACGAATGTATCATTGAATCAATGAATTAGTGGCAACTATAAAATCTAAAGAATTATAAAAATAATAAATCCAGGTTGTTAGTCTGATGCTTACATAATTTATTTAAAAAAAAAATATTTTTTAGGTCAATGAGCTTTTAGAAGCCAATTTAGAAATGTTTAAATGTTACGAAAACAAGCAATAAACAAAACAAAAAATTTTTGGTCAGAAAATAACGGTTCTTAAACCGGTGCATTTAAAATGCATGCAAGACTGCATCGGATAACGAGCTACAGTTGACAATGTTTAGTCTTTTTAATTGGATTGTGTGGTCACTGTGAGCAGTCATATTTATTTTTCCTATAATTTTTGAATCATTATTGATTTTTAGCGATAAAAGGTACTTTATAAGTGGACTAGACATTTTTTATTATATGTTGGAAATAAGTGCCAAAAAGTTAGTAAATTTTTAACAATATTCTATTTTTGATGGAAAAAATCTAACTACTCTATCGTATTCAAATCATCCAGAACATACATCGCTTAAAGAAAATCATTCTGAATCAGGATCAGGAATAAAATTTCGCCCAGAGGACTTCAATTTAGCAATGAGTAAAATAACACGCGCAGAATTTTTCGAGGTTTGGTCAAGCAATGTGCGAACCGTTAAGCTGAACTCTCTCCTTGAACACGCAACAATGATTTTTGGCAATGATATTGATCATAAAAAGTTAAAGAAACACTTAACAAACATGTGCAGTGAACTTCAGCTGAGGTGGAGTAAATCTAGGAGGGATTAATCCAGATTCATGACCAATAATGCACGTTGGCTTCAGGGCCAATAAAATACGTTGATTAAAAGATTATTTTAGCCTCAAACCGTTAGGTTTTTGTCTCATGATCAATATAGTGAAGAAAGTTGTGATCCAAATTCAGATTCTCATTAAATTTGCAAAAAGTTATTTCGTCAAATCTTTTTATCAATTTTAAGTTAATTTTATTTATTTAAAAAAAAATGGTGAAAAATATGAAAATTGGTTTTTTATTTTAATAAATTTGTTATCTTTAAAACAAAACCATTTTTTAATTTATTCGGCCATTAATTTGGAATTTAAAAATACTAACCTAATACTTTTCTGATAAAAAAATTTCTTTTTTTTTTATGGCGATTTTTGTGTAAACAAAATGAAAAATTTCTGGTTTTTATGTATTTTACGCCCTTTTAAGTGCCACGCCCACTTTAAATTGTAGTCCAAAAATTTCTTTGGGGATATTCGAACATACACTCTAAATTTCAAGTCGATAGCTTTAAAATTGTGACTGCTATTGAATTAAGTCCCCCTAGATTGGCAAAATCTTACACTGTGCGGGGGCGCCATGAAAACTCATATGAGTTTATATGAGTTATTTATTATTAATTTAATAAACTTTAACGAATTTTTTGGTGGCTTTTAAAGTGCAGGGAGACAGCGATATTTCGTGAATAGGCTTTAATTGTATTTCGCCAACTGACTTCATTTCCTTAAGCCTAGCTTTACCTCTCAGAGCTCTCAGAGCGAATGAAGAAAGCTTTATTGCGCTCTCGCTTCGCCCTAAGCCTATATAGCCCTTAACTTCATAAAAAATGCAACAACTAACTTAAACTAAGAAAAATATAATAAAAAAATAAAAAATGTAAAAAATCCGCCGAAGTGCGGCGACAGTATCCAAACCATAAAAGCTAGAGATATGATAGGCACTCGGCACTGCGCAAAATAGAAATATTTATTAGGTATGAAGAATTTAGCGCAATGTGCCGACGGTCAAAAGCTTTATTTTAAAATAATTTATATGTAAATCTTAATATTATTCGTTACAAAATTAGATATCAGAAGTTTTGGGGCATGAAAATGTTTTCGTCACTAGATTTTTGCCTCGTAGAGGTTTTTATTATCAGATTATTATTAATCCAAGACGACCCGAAGAATTGCAATACTGGGAAATAAAAGAAGTGTTAATTGACCACTTCGATGGAAAGCAAAACAAATATGCAGAGAGTTTCAAATTTCGCCAACTACATCAGGAAGCCGAGGAATCCCTAGCAGCCTTCGTTCTTCGCTTAGTAGAAGCTGCATCCCTTTGCGAATATGATACGTTCCTCGACAGAATTCTAATAGAGCAAATGCTATTCGGCATGCAGAGTCGAACTATCTGTGATGAGGTTATTGTAAAAAAGCCAACGACATTCGCAGATGCGTCCGAGGCAGCATAATCCAGAGAATTGTTGCTACATTCAGTCAGCACTGTCAATGCTAAACAGGTCCCAGAGGTTGAACCTACATGTAAGCTCGGATACGCTCCAATTCGCAAGAAACCCGGTAAGGTTTCTAAGCCTAACGGTCAATGCTACGGCTGTGGAGGGCAACATCTACAAAAAGACTGCAAGTTCAAAAATGAGAAATGCTTTCACTGTGGTAAGAAGGGGCATATAAGCAAGGTATGCAGAACAAATACTAAGAAAATTTCGGAGACTACAGAAACTGGCGAGCGGAAAGAGATTGAGACAATGCTTTTTACAAACACAATTAATTCTATTAAGCCCAATTTACACGATCGGTTTCCGACCGACACTTTACGTTAATAAACCGTCGGTCTCTTGTAAACACGCAAATGTGTACAAATGTGTACACGCAAAATCAAATGTGTACAGTGTTAGACGGTATAGAAGTGGCTGACATAAAGTCAAAGATTGGAACGCTGTTGAGCCAATACCTCTTACATTTAATGAAGGAGGCAAATAGTAATAATAAAAGTGGAATGGGCACAGATAATAAAGCTCATCATTTCTAGCTAGAGAACTTGGAGTTCCTGAAGCCGTACCTTAAAATAAAGGAAAAGAGAACTTCCAATTGCCATGCAAGTATGGATTCCGATAAATTATTTATAAAGTATGAAATATATGTATTCTTAATAGATTGAAAGTGATTCGATGGCTTCGGACTCTCGAGACGTTATCGAAGACGAATCATTATTAGAAACGTCTAGCTGCTCGACTACGGTTGCCGAAGAATCTGCTCCATCAGCAGAGTCAATTTTGAAGACTGCGAACGAAATGCTTGGAACTATAAGAAACAAACGGAAGTTCGATCACAATGTGGACTCGTTTGGGGAGCTTGTTAAAGCGGAGATGGCTCAGATCGACGATCCCAAAAGATTGCAAGCTAAAGTGGAAATACTGCAAGTATTATGTTCAAATTACAATTTATATATAATTAATATATAACTAAGAAACATATGAAGAAATCAAAAGTTTATTGAATAAACAAAATTATATTTTTAAAAGTTAAACTTTTTTATGGCATCTGTCTGCCAGGAAACAGCGCCAGTAGTGTTTGTTTAGGTGCATATAAATTATACATATCTAAATAATAAACAAAAACAAAACAGCTATGTTACACAATTTAAAAACTATGTCAACACCTCACACACAAAATATCGCTGACCACACAGCATAGCTGACCACATAGAATATCGCTGGCTGCACAACACACATTATGTGCCGTAACAGCAGCAGTAAGCCAACCCGTTAGTTGCAAAGTAAGCTACCCTACATTGCACGCAACTGCTGAGTACACAACCTTATTTTAATTGACACCACACACCTGTTAACTAAGCTATTTTTACCTATAAATATTGTGAATTTTGGATTAATAAAATCAGTGTTTTTAGTACAATATACAAGAAACATTCATTCATTTCTATGATCGCACCCAGCTTTGCGCATCAAGGAATTCCCTCTCCGAAGTCCACCTGGTTACAAGTGCCAGTTGCGACGCCTTTTTAGTAGTCAGTTTATGTGCTGACTGCACTATACACAACTATACACAAACAGTGTTAAAGTATGCTGTAAACTGATCTCGCACGAGTCTCGGCAGCTCCGCACTTCCATCGTCCACTGCTGGAAGGCCTGTTAAAAGCTGAGTAAAATGCCACTCTCCTGGCTTAAACGCAACTTCATCTACGTCCTCCTTATCTATTCCCTCGATGTAGTTGCTCTCATGTGCCTTGAGGAAATTATGGAAAATGCAAACAGCAAACACCAGCCTTTCCACTTTATCAGTCCTCATGTTAATTGTGGTAAGGAACAACCTAAAACGATTCGTCAATATACCAAAGGCATTTTCAGCAACGCGACGTGCTCTGCTCAACCGATAATTGAAAATTTAATTTTCAGTTGTCGTGCGTTGTCGATGAGGTTTCATCAACCACCTTTGGAGCTTGAAGGCTTCATCTGCGACTATCACATATGGAAGCTTTTCTCCATTATCTTCCAGTTTCTTGTCAGGCGGAGTATTCAAAATATTTTTCTCCATAGCCTTGCATAGAGTTGAATTATTAAATATAGAGGCATCGTTCGCTCTTCCATTGCAGCCATGTCAGCATATAAAAAGTTGTGTTGTTGCTGTTTTGCTGGGTTGATCTGGCCAGTGTGTCTCATTGTAAAATTAAAAAAACATTTTAATTTTCAATTTTCCTCCTACGCGTTTCGATGATCTTTGCCATCTTCATCAGGGAGTCTGATTTTACCATAAAAAAAACCTCTTTACGAGGTAAAAGTCTAGTGACGAAAACATTTTCATGCCCCAAAATTTCTGATATCCAATTTTGTGACGAATAATATTAAGTTTTACACATAAATTATTTTAAACCAAATTTTTGCACTCTCTGTTTTGCGCAGTG